>MU005632.1:67315-80246 GCA_010405425.1 Lentithecium fluviatile CBS 122367 | reverse complement strand
GAAGAAGAGGAAGAAGAGGAAGAAGAGGAAGAAGAGGAAGAAGAGGAAGAAGAGGAAGAAGAGGAAGAAGAGGAAGAAGAGGAAGAAGAGGAAGAGGAGGAAGAGGAGGAAGAGGAGGAAGAGGAGAAGGAGGAGGAGGAGCGCAAGCTCCCTAATAGTATCTTAGTACGCTGCCAGCGCATTAAGGCACTATTAGGTAAGCTTATTAATCTCCTTATTAGCTAAGAGTTTTTTTTTTTTTTTATATTTTATACCCCTCTTTTTTATTTTAAAAGTTATAGTAATAACACTATATTTTTATAACTTTCTATACTTATTAATTATACTATATATATCTACTAAGTTTAGAAGCTTAGTAAAGCTCTAGAATTATTATTTAGAGAGGTGTTTAGTAAGCCTATCTGCTAGCATGTTGCTTATCTTAAGATATTACACTTAGAAGGTTTCTTTAGCATGCTTCTAGTATAACTATATGTTCTAAATATTAATATAGCGCAGCTGCGTTATAATTCTCTTATTCTCTTCTACTATAAGATAAAATATTTATTAATTATTATAGAAGATCTTCTACGTAACCTTAAGATTAAGAGTAAGCTATAAAAAAGACGTTTTAAAGCTAGTAATTTCTTAGTAACTTATTCTAGAGCGAGCAGCTTAGCTTCTATTATAAAGGTAGTTACTATATGCTATTAAGCAGCTTTTTATATAATTAAACTACTAAAGAGCTGTATAATATATCTATAGGATAATTACTAGGTTTCTTAGTTATCTATAAAGAACGCATCTTTATATAATAAGCTGCGCTCTATAGTAGTTGCTGTATTATATACTATAGTATTATATATAAAATAAGAAAATAATTACTTAATTAGCTGCCTTAAAGTGTTTTGCGCTTAAATTAGTAAGGAAGTATAATAACTATAATACTATAAACGCTATATTAGGGCGTAGTATAATTATAGTATATAAAATTAATCTAATACGCTCTTACTAGCCTTTAATTTCCTACTTTAAAGCTAATTCTTTATTCTTAATAAGTTCCTTGCCTAGAAGAGGAGTTCTAGGAAAGTACGCGCTCTCTATAAGGCTAAACTTCTTTATAATCTTATTAATATACGTGTTGTGTATAAGGGTAATAGTTCTAGCTACTCTGCCTCTAATAAGCTAAACGCCTAAGAACTATTCTGCTAGGCCTTAATCTTCTATATTATAGACTGTCTTAATTTTTTTTTGTACTTAGGCGTCTAATTCGCTGTTATAATAATACAGCGCGAGTATATTATTAACGTAGAATAGAATAAAGATGCGACGCTTGCGATTAAAGAATAAGTAAGGCTTCTCTATAGAAGACGTAAGGCTAAGCTCTTAGAGCGTGCTTAAGAGCTTCTTATACTATAGTACTAGCAAATCGCGTATACTATACAGGGCTTAGAGAAGTAGAATATACTTTCCTTTCTTTATATAGCTGTTAGGCAGCTTATAGATAACATCTAGCTGTTACGTTCCTATAGGGTAGCTAATTCTAAAGGAGTAAGTTAGTTCTTAGGCAGAAGTAATAATAGGAAAAGAGGTTATTAGTTACGTAAGTAATAGGATAGTTAGTATTAATATTATAAGATAATTAAATTAATAATACTTACTAGAATCTAAATAATAGATTATTAAATAAGTTAAACACTAGGAACTATAGAGGTTCCTAGGTTCCTATATATAATAGTACTATCCCTTAGTAGTGCTGCTATCCGCGGTACGCGGGAGGGTACAGCTATCTAGAGATAGTAGACTATCCCTTACTTAGCGGGATATCTTTGCTTAGCGAGATAGTGCTATTATATAATCTTAGTTATAGGTAACACAGTGCTGCCCTATACTATTATTATTATCCTATCCTTTCTACCCTTTATTCTATATTCTTAGATCTTAAAATTACCTTCCCTCTTCCTAGGTAATTATTCTAATACCCCTACTTATCTTTCTATACCGTGTTTTGCTATAGGTATAAAGTCTATAGTTCCCTATATATAGTTTGTATTCCTTAGATCTTACTAACTATACCTAAGGAATAATAAACTTATAAAGTGCGTGCGCCCTATAAGAAGACTTCTACCTTAGAGCGTTAGTTCTAAGCAGCACGCATTTATATAGCTGTATAAGAGATATTATTCTAGTATAGTTATTATAAAAAGAAGTACCTATAATATTTTATAGATATAGTGTCTAGTCGCTATGCTAGATATATTATAGTAAAGGCTAAGTATAGATTATTTATTTCTAAGGAGGAGTAGAAGACGATAGAGTAGAAGAAGTATAAAAAGAAGTTAGCGCTTCTTTATATAGAGGAATCTATAGCGTAGGTTGCTTAAGTAGTTACTTATACGTAGCGCAAGTTAGTAGAGTTAAAGAGTTATAAGTAGAATATAGCCTATTAGAACCTTATCTTACTTTAGGTTTAGAAGTAGTCTAGTAAGTTAAGTGTAATACCTTTATTTTCCGTAGGTGTAGTTTCTACTAACTTAGGCTAGTTATAGGTTAATAGTCTTCTTCTTCCTAATCCTTTACTAGATTAGCTTCTTAATAATTTTCTATCCTTAGTACCTTTAGAGTCTGTTCTTAGTAGTTTAAGCCTTTTTAGTTCTATAGAGAGTAGCGCTACTCTTTAGTTTTATAAGTAGTTATCTTAGTTATATTTATTTAGTGTAGTAATAGGCGTTAAACCTTAGTCTTACTTTTTTAAGTAGTTATTAATAGTTTTATAGGTTAGCTTTAGGTTCCTATATATTTTCTAACTTAAGGTAACCCTTCTACTTTACTAGCTATTCTTAGTAGAAGTTATTATTCTAGAAGTCTTATTAGTTTACTTCGCAGTACCCGCGTAGTACTTTAACTTTATACTTATTATCTTTATTCTTTTAGTAGTAGAAGGTTTTTTATAGTAGCGTCTTAGGGTCTACTAGTTCTAGCGTAGATACATAGAATACTAAGTTAATTTTATATTACTTAGAAGTTAGAGTTTATAGTTTACTAGGCTAATTTATTTAAGAACTAAAAATAGTCTAACTTTTACGTAGTCTAATCCTTTGCTAGGTTATATTATGCGAAGATTTTTTATAAGTAAATATACTCTATCCTCCTTCTTTAGCTAAGGTGCTGTTTTTCGTTTTTAGTTATTATACTTAATACTTTTTTATTATGCTTTTTATATGCTTTCCTTTATTTCTTTATATATTTCTTATATTTCTTTAGCGTTATTCGCTGCCGTTTCAGTTTATACGTTTATTAGTAGGATTCTTTTAAAGAGATATAGATATCTTTTATAGTTTACATAGAATAGTGTTTGTTCTATTACTTCTAATTTATTATTATTATACGCTAGCTAGGCTATTAGTAATAGTAATACCTAATTATTCTATAGTATATTACTATATATCTTTAGGTAGGTTTTTATAGTTCTATTAGTTCTTTTCGTTTATCTATCTGTCTGTAGGTAGTAGGCTGTTAATAGTTTACGTTTTATTCTAATAAGTACTATTAGTGTTATCTAGTAGTTAGATATAAACAGTTTATCTTAATTACTAATACTTATTCTTAGTATTCTGTAATGCCTAACTAGTTAGTCTAGGATTATAAATCTAAGTTATCTTACTATATAGGTATTATAGAATTGAATTATTTCTATATACTTAGTAAATTAGTTAATAATTACTAGTATTACATTATAGAATATATTAGTTACTAGGTCTTTTAAGTTTAGTAGTCCTATAACGAAGTCTATAGAGATATCTATTTAGAGTTTATCTAGAATCTAGATAGCTTACATTTCTCTGTATAGTATATAGATGCTATATTTATTCTTTTAATAGTCTACGTACTTCTAGATGTAGTTTATAACCTTTTATTTTATTCCTTTAAACTAATAGTTGCGTTAGATAAGCTCTATAGTCTTTATAATACTAGGGTGTTTAAACATTAGGTTATTATAGTGTTACTAGATAATCTACTCCTATTATTCTTCTAGTACCTCTTATTCTATTATAAGAAGCGTATTAAGTTCTTATAATAGGCTAAGTGTTTCGTTTTTATTTTATACTAGGATAGAAGCGCGTGTAATAGTCTTATCTCTAGCTAAGTTTAATTTATTAGCTTAGTGCATTAGCGCGTCCGTTTTCTTTACTAGGTGTATATATAATTTTAAACTTATACTCTCTAAGTATCTTAGACTACCTTACCTATCTTAGCGTAAGGTCCTTTATGTTACGAGCCTAGGCTTCGCCTATGCTTTAGTAGAATAGGGGTAATCTTACTTATATAGATAAGCAGCAACACTATTAATTTAGCCTCTCCTCTCTTATAAATATATATATTATTATTAACGCTTATTAAAGTTCTACTCTAGGACTAGTCTATAATATTATGTATTTACCTTCTAAACCCGCAGCGGCTATATAAGCGCTAGAGATAGTACGTAGTAATTAGAATAATAGCCTAACTAAAACTTCCTAAATAGAATAGATACTTTAACAGTTATAAGACATAACTAAGGAACACTAGCGCTAGCAGGCTAAAATAGCTATAATACGAGTCTAAAACGAGACTATTACGTACATGCTTAAACGCCTAGACGCGCGCAAAATAACCCTAACATTTACCTAGACTATAGTTATCCTAAACCTCTCCTAATACTAGATAGACGTAACTAGCTATAACCTTAGGGGCTACACGCGCGTAAATACTAGACCTGCCCTCTCTATAGTAAATAAACTAACGCACTCTTAATCTACTAAACTCTTTTCCTACTACCCCTATAATAGTTATAATTTAACCTAATATAGGCTCTATACTATAACACAACACCGTAAGCCGCTTTCTATAGGCCCTTTCTTTAATAGTAATAGGGACTTATTCCCTGCCTAGAGAATTACTATAGAATATAAACTACGCGTAAACGCTAAGTTTATTAGAGATAATAAGGACTAGTTTATCTATATTTAGGGAAACCTTAATACTTCCGTATAAAAGAAGGTAGTACTATACTATTAATAAGGCGCACTTAACGTATAGTTACTAGTAAAGTTTCTAACCTATATAGAATTCTATTATAGTAACGCTTATATAAAGGAACAGGCCTAGGTTAAGCTTAAGTTAATTTAATAATAAAAGAATTAAGTCCTTCTTAAACTTCTTTATCTGCTTTAAGACGTTACTAGCCTAGAGTAGAGGAATAGTATAGAATAATAAATAGAAGCTAGGACAACTGCGCTGTGCCCTTAATAAAAAAAATACGTAATATTACCCTAAACTAAGGTATCTTCTATATAAGCTACCTCGCAGCTGTTACAGCCTATAAGAATATTATAGTAGATATTAAAATAACCTCCTTAGAGAATAACCTTTATAGCTACGTAGCCTAGTCGCTAGTACTAAAACTAGACTAGAATAGAAACGTAGTAATAGCAGCGCTTAGAGTATAAACCCTATAATAGGATAGGTCTAGAACCCTACAGCAGGTAAACTAGACACTAGATAATATTTTTAAGCACTACTATAAAAAAGGGTTATATATACGCTATAGAGAAGAGGACTATATAGTATAAGAATATATAAACGTAGTAGCTATACGCACAGTAGCCGTAGTGGCAGCTTTAAGTATTTTAGAAGAAGGAAAAACTTAGTTAGGAAAAGAATAGCCCCTATTCTACTATATAGGCAGGGGTAGAGTAGGAATACTAAGGTAAAGAAGTAATAAGAAGAGAATAGTAGTAGCGAAGTAGTAGATATACTAGAAAGTATAAATAGACCTACCTTTTAGGTCTCTATATTCCTTAATAATGCCCTCTACGTTAACGCGCTTATTAACTTAGGGTGCTAGTGCTTTAGCGCTATAAATAAGATAGTAGTAAGATAAATAAATATAGAGGTTATTAATATCCCTTTACGCCGCCTTAGGTAGGCTGTAGGGCTTACTAGTAAAATAATAATTAGCTAAATAGCTCTAATAGACTATAATATTAATAGCTAAAGAACTCGCATTATAGGATATAATATCCTAGAACTAAACTATAATCTTATTCTAGGTCTACTATAGCTATCTTATTTTAGAATTGTATTAGATATAGAGTAAGGAATACTTATAGTGTAATAGATAGGAAACTTAATTATAATAAGTGCCTAAGAGGCCTAGCTAGAGTATAGCTAACTACTTAGGATGCCTAAAACGGTATTCTATTTCCTACTTATAAGAAAGAAGTAGAGCTAGAGAAAAGACATCTTTCTTACTAACTTACGCGAGATTACCTAAGTTATAACTATAATAATCCTATCTAATAATTAGAGTAGGATTAAACTTACTAAAGATAGAAAAAGATTTCTAAAAGAACTAGAGCTATAGTAGGACCTCTTTAATAAAATAAAAGCCTTAAAGCTCCCCCCTTATTAGGACCGTATAAACTACTACGTTAAGCTTAAGCGTAGCTTAAATAGCTCTCTACTAGAAGCGCTATAGGGCCCATTATACGGCATGCTAAGAGAATAGCTTATTAAACTAAGAAAACAGCTAATAAGCTTGCTAGATAAGAGATAAATTAGAGCTAGCTTCTCCTTAGCAGGGGCACTAATACTAATAGTAAGAAAGCTAGGGGGTAGTTAGCGCCTCTACGTAGACTACCGCAGTCTAAACGCACTTATAGAATTAGACTAGTACTCTCTTCTACTAATTAAGAAAACACTACTAATTCTTTCTAACGCTAAATAGTTTATAAAATTAGATATTAGGGCAGCCTTTTATAAGCTATAAATTATAGAAGGACATAAGGTATTAACTATATTTTAAATCTAATTTAGGCTCTTTAAATAGCTAGTATGCTTATTTAGGCTTATAGGAGCACCTGCTACCTTCTAGCGCTATGTTAACTTAGCTATAAAAGAGACACTTAGCTACTCCTCTATAGCCTATATAGATAATATACTTATCTACTTAGATAGGGATAAAAATAACTATATAGCTAAAGTAAAATAGGCCCTTACCCTCCTAAGTAAGGCAGGCTTAAACCTAGACCTATAGAAATGTTGCTTTACTATAAAGAAGGTAAAGTATCTAGTATATACTATATATGCAGGGGTAACAGTTTAACTAGACCCTAAGAAGATCTAGGCTATATAGAAATAGAAGGCTCTAATATTAGTAAAGGGGGTTTAAAGCTTTATAGAATTTAGTAACTTCTATTAGGACTTTATTCTAAACTTCTTTAGCGTAGCAGGCCTACTCTATAACCTTACTAAGAAGGGCATACTGTTCTAATAGAGTAGAGAAGAGAATAACTTATTTAAAAAGATAAAAGGCCTGTTTATTGCGAGACTAGCTCTAGTACTATAGGACCTAGATTAAGATATAATAGTAGAAGCTAACTACTTAGGTAGAGCTATAGGGGGTTACCTATTATAAAGAGTAGGTAGCATCTAGTATCTAGTTGCCTATTATTTTGCAGCCTTATCGCCTGCTAAACGTAACTATACTATCTATAATAAGAAGCTACTAGCAGTAGTATAATACCTTATAGTATAGTTATCTAAACTCTAAGGCGTAGTAAAACTATTTAAGATCTTTACTAATTATAAAAACTTAGAGTACTTTACGCGCATTTAAGTATTAAGCAAATAGTAATATAGGTAGGCTAAGATAATATTACGCTTTAACTATTACTTATAATATTACCCTAGAAGCCTTACTGCCTAGCTAGACGCACTTAGCTAACGCAAATAGAACCTAAAGAACGTATAACCGCAGGTAGGCGCACCTATATAACTAAGGTTAGTCTAAGTCGCCCTTATAAGCATAGCCCTAAGAATTACACTAGCCCTAGAAGGGCACTAGCTCTTTACTAACGTATATATACAGACCCTCTAGAACGAAGCTATATAAACGGACTTGTAGTATACAATCTAGCTGCTAGTAGTATAAAGAGGGGATTGTAAATTCCTCTTTATAGTAGAGACATTATAATAGATTAGAGACTATTTAATTAGCGTATATAGCACCTTGCTATAGCGTAGCGTTATATAGCTACCCTTATAGAAGCCGCTTATAACTACTATAATCTAGAGAGTATATAAGTTAGGCCTAGTAGGGCATCCTAGAAAAAATACTACATTTTAGCTAATCTACTAGGGCTACTATTAAGACAGAATATCCTTAGATATCTTAAGATATATGCGAAACTGCTACTATTACAGCGCATATATATCTAGAAAAAAGAGGTAAGGCCTACTCTAACCCCTCCTAATCGCGAATTAGTACTAGTTAATAATCTCTATAGACTTTATAGTAGACCTGCCCGCGGTAAAGAACGCCGCCCTATAGTACCTACTCGTTATTACAGACTAGCTCTCTAAATACATCTAGTTAAAATCTATAGTATTAATAGAGGCTAAATATTATATAAAAGTATTCTAAGATGTCTATTAGCGCTTTTAGAGGTTTCCTATTAGTATAGTAACTAATTAAGAATTAAATTAGCTTAACGCCTTCTAGACAACGCTGTATAAACTAGTAGGTATTAAGTAACTTCTTTTAACTTTATACTACGCCTAGATTAATAGAGGAATAAAGTAAGCTAACTAAGAGGTGCAGGTAGTCCTCTACGTAATAGTATACTTTAAGCAGATAGACTAGCTAGAATACCTACTAGTGTACTAACTTTATCTAAATAATTAAGACTCTAGCGTTACTAGAGCTAGCTCTAACCTACTACTAAATAGATATAACGCAGACTTACTATAACTTACTAAAGTGCCTAATATATCTACTAAGATACTATAAGGCTAAGCTGTACACTTTCTTAACTACCTAAAGAGAGAAGGTAAGCTAGCCTAGGCGGCTATTACGTTTATATAGTAAAGATAATAAGAGTCTATAAATAGAAGCTATTACCTAGTAGAACGACTTTAGGTTAGTAATATAGTATAGTTTCCTATATAAAATATAAAAATAGGCTAGCTAAGCTATAAACTTAACTAGCTATATATTAAGTATATAGTAACTATAGTACTAATACTACTTATAGCTACTTTAGACCTTCTAGAAAACCTCTATAAGACTATTTATATTAACCTACTAGAATAGGTAGTAGACAATCCCCTTCTAAGCTAAACTCTTAAAGATACTAGACTAGGCCTAGCACTTATACTGTAGTAAGAAGACCCTACGCTCTATAAATAGAAAGTAGAAGACATCCTACGCGCTAAGAACGTAAGAGGAAGAGGTAAATAGCAAGTGCTAGTAAAATAGGTAGGCTAGATATAACTAAGTTAGTATCTACTTAAAGACTTTATAAACACTAAAACTCTATAAAAGTTTAAGGATAAATAGGGCAGCGTAATATACTATAATAGATAGCTATAAAGAAAATAAGGTTAGGGTAGTAAATAAGTATTAAAATACCGCTATAAGAGTAGCTAAAAAAAAAGACGGCTAGCCGCCCGCGAAATATATCTAAAGGCTACTTACCTGTTACGTCCCTATAGGGTAGCTAATCCTATAAGGGTAAGTTGGTTCTTAGGCAGGAGCGACGACAGGGAGGAGGCTATTAATCACGTAAGTAAGTAACGGGATAGTTAGTATTAAAGTTGTAAAACTGTTAAATTAATAATGCTTAATAGAATTTAAACAATAGATTATTAACTAAGTTAAACACTAGGAACTATAAGGGTTCCTATTATTCCTATATACTTATAGCTCTAGTGTTAATAGTTAGTTACGGGACTATTAATAGTTGCAATAGTTCCTACTAAAGCTATCGCTAGTCCTTAGCGCGGCTATTAATTACGTGATACGATAATAATTAGTGTTCGTGTCTTAGTACCTTCTGTTAGCGTCTAGGTACGTAACTAATTATTATTCCTATCGCTTATTTAACCTACTAGTCGTATTATTATCCCTCCCCTTTATGCAATCGTCCTTAATTACCTAATACTCTATAGGGTTAGTTTATAAGTAGTTTACCCTACCTGCCTTATAAGTGTCCCGCGGTTGTTATATCTTTTAATTCTTATAAACATTAACTCTATCTCTTTTATAAAATCCTTTCTGCTAATACTATTGCTAACGTTCCTTATAATAGGTATTTTTCTAAAAACTTAAGTTGCTATATTATGCTAAATTCTTATTTAAAGTGTGCTAAGTGTGTTCGCGTAGGAAAGCTGTGCGTTAACATGTCTTAGTTATTACTTAATTAGACTAAAGAGGAATATTAAGCGAAGGTAAATATAGATAAGAAGCTGTTAGCGGAGGTAATATCCTAGTTATTATAGAATAAGAAGATTCTAGCGTAGGCTAAGGAGCGTGCTGTAAAGAAGGCTGTGTGCCTTACGTTAGAGCTTAAGGCTAAGAGTAAGGTAGTAAACGTTAAGGCGGACTATCTAGCTGCTTCTATTAGTGTAAAGTTTTTGCTAATAATATAGTCTACTCTATTAGCTCTAGACGACGCGGTAGCGGGCTATAACGTTATAGATACTAGTTTATCCTTAGGACCTTCCTAGGGTGCGTTACTTTTATCTATTTTTTATTCTAGCTTTATAGTTACGTTCGTCCTATGTAGTAGTAGGTATTAAACCTTAGTCTTACTTCTTTAAGTAGTTATTAATAGTTTTGTAGGTTAGCTTTAGGTTCTTATATATTTTCTAACTTAGGATAACCTTTCTACTTTACTAGCTATTCCTAGTAGAAGTTGCTATCTTAGAAGTTCTGTTAGTCTACTTCGCGGTATTCGCGTAATACTTTAACTTTATACTTATTATCTTCGTCCTTCTAATAGTAGAACGTTGTTTATAATAGTGTCCTAAGGTCTGCTAGTTCTAGGGTAGATACGTAGAATACTAGGTAAACCTTCGCATTACTTAGGAGTTAGAGTTTATAATTTACTAGGCTAATTTGTTTAAGAACTAAAAATAGTCTAACTTTTACGTAGTCTAGTCCCTTACTTAGTTATGTTGTGCGAAGATTTTTTATAAGCAGATATACTCTATTCCCCTTCTTTAGCTAAGGTGCCGTTTTTCGTTTTTAGTTATTATATTAAATGCTTTTTTGTTATGCCTTTTGTATATTTTTCTTTATTTCCTTATATGCTTCGTATATATCCTTAGCGTTATTAACCGCTGTTTTAGTTTATACTTTTATTAGTAAGGTTCTTTTAAAGAGATGTAGATGTCTTCTATAGTTCGTATAGAATAGTATTTATTCTATTGCTTCTAATTTTTTATTATTATACGCTAATTAAGCTATTAGTAGTAGTAATACCTAATTGTTTTATAGTTTATTGCTATATATCTTTAGGTAGGTTTTTATAGTTCTGTTTGTTTGTTTAGTTTATCTATCTGTTTATAGATAATAGGCCGTTAATAGTTTTCGTTTTATTCTAATAATTGCTATTAATATCGTCTAATAGTTAGATGTAAATAACTTGTCTTAATTGCTAATAATTATCCTTAGTATTTCGTAGTACCTAACTAGTTAGTCTAGGATTATAAATTTAAGTTGTCTTACCGTATACGTATTATAGAATGGAATTATTTCTACGTACTTTGTAAATTAATTAACGATTACTAGTATCGCATTATATAAGGTGTTAGTTACTAGGTCCTTAGAACTTAGTAGTCTAGTAACAAAGTCTATAAAGATATTAGTCTAGGGTTCTTCTAGAATCTAGATAGCCTGTATTTCTTTATATAGTGCGTAGGTGCCGTGTTTGTTCTTTTAGCAGTCTGCGCATTTTTAAATATAGTTTATAACCTTTTACTTTATCCCTTTAAACTAGTAGTTGCGCTAGATAAGTTTTATAGTTCTTATAATGCTAGGGTGTCTGTATATTAGATTGTTATAATGTTATCTAATAACTTGTTCTTACTATTCTTTAGGTACTTCTTATCCTATTATAAGGAGCGCATTAAGTTCTTATAATAGGCTAAGTAATTCGTCTTTATTTTATACTAGGATAGTAGCGCGTGCGATTGTTTTGTCTCTAGCTAAGTTGCTTTATTAGCTTAGTGCGTCTGCGCGTTCGTTTTCCTTTCTAGGTATATATATAATTCTAAACTTGTACTATTTAAGTACCTTAGACTATCTTACTTATCTTAGCGTAAGGTCTTTTATTATTATAAACCTTAAGAGGTTCTTATAATTAGTAAAGATAGTAAGCTTAGAATAGCTGTGTGCGTAGATTTGCTAGTATTTAAGTGCTTTAATAATTATAAACAGTTCTTTATTATAGATATTATATCGTGTTTCTACATCTATAAGCTTTCTTAAATAGTAAGCTATTAGGTGCTATTTTCTATTTCTTTCTTACTTCGCGCAGGCCCTAAGGGCTTAGTCGCTTACGTCTATCTCTATCCGCAGTAGCGTGTTGCTTTAGAAGTTAATAAGTACTAGTAGCGTAATGCATGCTATTTATAGGAGTTAAAAAGCCTTTTCCTATTTGTCTTCCTATATAAATAGTATATTTTTTCTTTATAAGTTCTGTTAGAGGTGTAGTAATTACTGCGTATTTTTTAATAAACTATTAATTAAATTCGCAGAATCCTAGGAACTCTTAGATATGCTTTACTATCTTTAGCCGTAGCTATGTGCGTATAGCTTTAATCTTATTAGGACTTATCTTAATGCCTTATGCGTTTATAACGAAACCTAAGTACTTAAGTTCTTATACGTAGAACTTGCACTTTTTTAGTTTTAGACGTAGGTTTGCTTTATCTAGCGCGCTAAGTACCGCTTTAACATATTTTTAGTAATTCTTATTATGTTTAGAGAAGATGAGAATGTTATCTATATAAGCGATAATAAATATGTTAAGGTGCTCTTATAGTACGTTATTAATAAGCGCTTAAAATATTACTAGTGCATTAGTAAGTCTAAAGGGCATAACTAGGTATTTATAAAGTCTAT
>MU005632.1:45126-62235 GCA_010405425.1 Lentithecium fluviatile CBS 122367 | reverse complement strand
AGAGGGGGATGAGAGCGATAGCGAAGAGAGTATATTACGCGCCTAGGCTTCGCCTATGCTTTAGTAGAATAGAGGTAAGCTCGCTTATATAGATAAGCGGTAACACTATTAATTCAGCCTCTCCTCTCTTATAAATACACATATTATTATAAACGCTTATTAAAGTTTCACTCTAAGGCTAATCTATAATAATTACTATATGCCCTTACACTAGTCTATAATACTAATTACTTTTTAAGACCTATAGTTGTAGTTAAATAGTAAGCTCTAAAGCGTACTAATAAAAGTATATAATATAGCTTAATATAGGCTTCTAATTATACTAGGAATATAAGGCTTAATAATCTTTAATAGAAGTAATATTACTAAATAGCTAGAGATATAAAAATAGTAACTAAGGCAAATAGGAATCTCTAATAATAGTTTTATTTAACTACTTTCTAAATAATATATACTAGCGCTTAAGCGAGCTATTAGCAAGCTGCCTAAATATAAAATAGTAACGTAGGCGAACTCCTTAATTACAGTCTAAATAAGATATTAAAGCTAGGATACTACCTAGTATTTAGTAACGTAAACGGCGTTTAATGCGTAGGTTAATAGTATATATACGTAGGCGCTTTTATTTATTAAATACTACTAGTAATTTAATAAATAATAGATAATAGTATTATTAGCTAAGTAGATTCTAATAGAAGAGAAAGGTATCTACTTCTTTTAGAGCCTTTCTAAATAACTTTAGTAAGAAATAGTATTATGTATAGATAATCTACTAGATGCAACATAGTATAAGACTTTAACTTTAATAAGATCTATTAATTTATTTAATAGTATAAGTAGTAGCTGTAAGATCTTACGCTACTTAACCCTAAGGTTATATAGAATAACATTTAATATAAGCTTTAGTAATATAAAGCTGTAATAAAAGCGTAGGCTATTAGTAAGAGTTTAAAGAATTTAGTAACACTAATAAATGTAAATAAACTAGACTAGAAGATAAAGAATCTAGTTTAAATAGTTAAGAAGCGAAGCCTTAATTATACTCTCGCCACTATATAAGACCTAGCGAAGAATATTTAAGTAAAGAAGATAATTAATTAAAGCCTAGTAAATAAATTATACTACGTAAGCGTAATATAAGTATTAATTAAGCAGTTCTATTAAGATATATTAGAGAGTATTTGCAAAATACGTCGCTATAGTTAATAGAATAATCTATATAATAATTAATACTTAATATATAGATAAGAGGATTACTTTATTTAAAACTATATTAATTATAACACTTTAGAGACGAATAAATAGGCTTATTAGATTCCTAGTATAAAGAGTAGCTACTAGACTTAATACGCGTTTAGGCCTTAAAATAGTTAGCTTAGAATTATATCTCCTAAGCCTAATAGTATGTTATAGCAGTACTATATCTAGAATAAGGTCTAAATAAAGTTTAATATTAATATATTAGCCCTTAATAAGTTAATTAGAATAGTAGTTTCTAGATTTATCTAAATAGTTATAATAAAGTAAATAGCTAATAAGGCTGCTAGTAAGGAAGCCTCTAGTTTACTTAATAATATTACTAATACGGAGTAATAGCTAGCTTAGAAGATAGTTATAGATTATAATTAATAGACTAGTACGTATATAATTAATTTAAGCTATAACTATAATTAATTATTCGCTACTAATTAAACTAATTTAATAAACTAGAAGACTAATAAGATTAACGCTATAATAATAATACAGTCCTAGACTTATTAGAGTTAACTATTAAAGAATCTAATAAGCTAAGTTTAAATAGGCGAAGTAGAGAAGCTTAAAGTAAAGGTAGTACTAAGAATAAAAGACGCTATACTAGATAGCTCTGTTTATTTAAGCGCTAAAGATTTAACTTAGTTAGAAATACTTAGACTAGTACTATTAGTAGAGAACTAATAAATAACTAATACACTAGCTAGATTCTTAAGACCTAAGCCTACTACTAAGTAGCTATTCTAGCTAATATATTATAATTCTACGGGGTAGCTAGTCTAGTAGAAGTAGAATTAGTTCTTAGGTAGAAGTAATAAAGTAGAGTAGAGGTTATTAGTTACGTAAGTAAGTAATAGTAGGTATTAATATTATAGTTATAAGACAATTAAATTAATAAGGCTTACTAGAATCTAAATAATAGATTAATTAATAATTTAAATACTAGAAACTATTAGGTTTCTAAGTTTCTATATACTATATAAGTCTTATAAGTCTTAAGAGCCTTAAAGGCCTTATAGCGCTAAGTGTAGTAAGACAGGCAAGACTAGTAAAACTGGTAAGGCACGTGCCTTTTCTATAACTAGAACTATACTTATAATAGCGTCTTAGCGCGGGGAAGGTATTACTATATAGGCACTATTATTTCTATTACTTATTTATAAGGCGGCGTAGTTCTTTCTAGATTTATAATATTACTCTTCTTATTTCTAGTTATGCCCTTATAACCTATCCTAATATCTTCTAGATCTACTATCCTTTATTACGCCTAAGCTAACCGCCTAGAGCGTAACTATACTTTTATAATAGTATTCTATAAGTAATACGCTTACTATACTACGCCTTATTATATAAGTTTATTAAGCTATTATTATATAAACTATATTTAGTATAGGTCCTCTACATATAAGCTAGAGGAGGTGCCCTTACTAGACTACTTAAAGATTAATTAGAAGATAAAGAGGTTAGAGAGGCTAAAGTGTATAGAGAAGTTAGTAGTTTAAGTTAAAGAGAAGGCCACTAAGGTGGCACTGCGTTAGGCTAGGCTAGATTAGAAGATGCTATAGCAGTTACAGCGGTAGATAAAACTTCTACGTTAAAAGAAGTAGAAGATTTTTAATAAGAGCATAGAAACAGTAGAGGAGCTTAAGTGACTAGAGGGGCTTAAATAGTTAAACTTAGAAGTAGCCTTAGTTAATTCTAAGGCTTTTCTAGGCGCGGCTATAGTTAACTAGTTAATTTTATAGGTCGTAGAAGAGAGGCGGCTGCTAGACGCTTAGGTCCCTTCTATTAGAGCTAATGCTATTTCCTAGACTTAGTAAGTAGAGTTTTTAACGTTACATTCTATTATTTCTACCTAGTACTATTTTAGTAGTATTTAATAGTTATTTAGGTTAGTTTCTAGTTCCTATATACTTTCTAACAAAGGGTAGTTTTTCTAGAAGACTAGGTATTACTATTTTCTTCTAGCAGATTCTTAGTAATCCTATATTTTTTATACTTTAAATTTATTATCTTTATTAATTTAGTAATAAAATGTTTTCTATAATGGTATCTATAAGTCCGCAGGTTCTAGTAGCGATATGTAGAATTCTAGGTATACTTTTACATTATTTAGAAGCTAGAGTTAATAGTTTACTAGACTAGTTTATTTAAGAACTAAAAATAGTCTAACTTTTACGTAGTCTAGTCCCTTGCTTAGTTAAGCTATATAAAGATTTTTTATAAGCAAATATGCCCTATCCCTCTTCTTTAGCTAAGTTGCAGTTTTTTATTTTTAGTTATTTTATCTAATGCTTTTTTATTATACTTGCTATGTATTTTCTTTTATTTCTTTATATATTTCCTATAATTCTTTAGCGTCTTAGGCCGCTTCCTCTATTTTAATATTTATTCGTAAGACTCTTTTAAAGAGATAGAGGTATTAGCCGTAATTTATATAGAATAGCGTTTATCTTATTACTTTTAACTTCTTAATATTATATATAAGTTAGGCTATTAGTAGTAGTTATATCTAATTAGTTAATAGCTTATTACTATATATCTTTAAGTAGGTTTTTATTATTCTATTAGTTTATTCTGTTTATCTATCTATCTGCGGGTATTAGGCTGTTAATAGCTTTCTCTTTATTCTAATAAGTGCTATTAGTGTTATCTAATATTTAGATATAAATAGCTTATCTTAATTACTAATAATTATTTTAGGGATTTTATAGTATCTAACTAGTTAATCTAGGACTATAAATTTAAGTTACCTTACTATATAGATATTATAGAATAGTATTATTTCTACGTATTTAGAAAATTAATTAATAATTACTAATATAGCGTTATAGAATATATTTATTACTAGATTCTTAGAGTTTAGTAGTCTAGTAATAAAGTCTATAGAAATTTTAGTTTAGGGTTCTTCTAGAATCTAGATAACTTATATTTCTCTATATTATACATAGGTGCTATATTTATTCCTTTAGCAGTTAGCGCATTTTTATATATAGTCTATAACCTTTTATTTTATTCCTTTAAACTAGTAGTTTTATTAGATTAGTTCTATAGTTCTAGTAATACTAGGGTGTTTAAATATTAGATTATCGTAGTGCTATTAGATAATCTATTCCTACGAGGTTTTAGGCACTTCTTATTCTATTATATTAACCGTGTTAAGTTCCTATAATAAGCTAAGTATTCTATCTTTATTCTATACTAGAATAGAGGCGCTTACAATTACGTTTTCTTCTACTAAGTTGCTTTATTAGCTTAGCGCGTTAGCGCGTCTATTTTCCTTACTAGGTATGTATATAATCTTAAACTTATAGTATCTAAGTGTTTTAAACTATCTTACTTATCTTAGTAAGAGGTTCTTTATTATAGTAAATCTTAGGAGATATTTATAGTTAGTAAAGATAGTAAGCTTAGAGCAGCTATATACGTAGATTCTTTAATACTTAAGTGCTTTAATAATTATAAACAGCTCCTTATTATAGATATTATATCTTATTTCTACTTCTATAAGTTTATAAGAGTAGTAGGCTATTAGGTGCTATTTCCTTTTTCTTTCTTACTTTACGCATGCGCTAAGGGCTTAGTTGCTTACGTTAGTTTTAATTCGCAGTAGCCTATTATCTTAAAAGTTCATAAGCACTAGTAGTGTAACGCATGCTGTGCGTAGAAGTTAGAAGGCCTTTTCTTACTTATCCTTCTATATAAAGGGTACGTTTTTCTTTATAAGTTCTATTAGAAGTGTAGTAATTATAGCGTATTTCTTAATAAACTATTAATTAAAGCTGCAGAACTCTAGAAATTCTTAGAAATTTATTATTATTTTAGGCAATAGCTAGATCTAAATAGTTTTTATTTTATCTAGGCTTATTTATATACCTATTATATTAATAACAAAGCTAAGAAACTCTAGTTCCTATACGTAGAACTTACACTTCTTTAGTTTTAATTATAGGTTCGCTATTACTAGCGCTTAGAGCACAGTCGTAACGTAGTCTATATAGTCTTTTTCTTTTTCTAAGTAGATTAGAATGTTATTAAGATAGACTATAATAAATATATTAAGATGTTCCCTAAGTATGTTATTAATTAGTGCCTAGAAGGTCGCTAGTGCGTTTGTAAGTCTAAAGGACATTACTATGTATTTATATAGTTCACATCTTAATTAGAACGCTAGTTTCTATTCTTCTCCTTTCTTTATGCATATAAGGTAGTAACTATCTCGTAGATCTAGTAACGTAAAGATCTTTGCCTTCGCAAGTCTATTCTACAGTTTACTAGCATTAGGTAGTAGATACTAGTTTTTAATAGTTATTACGTTAAGTTTCTAGTAGTCCACGTAGGGTTATAGTTCTCTATTCTTTTTTATAATAAAGGTAAAGGGGTTAGCCGCTAGTAATTTTAAGGGTTAAATATATCTCTTTTCTAGGGTTTGCTTAATAAAGTCTCTTTTCTATTTAAGTTCTTTGCCTGTTTTTATATATAGTAGTCTAAAGGGTAGCATTTTACTTTCTTCTAGGTTAATTACGTAATTCTAAAGTTAGTACTTAGGTAAGTTTACTTTTTCTTCCTCTTTCTAAAATAGGTGTTTCTATTTTTTATATAGTTTAGGGATAGTATAAGTTATACTAGTACTTATTTCCTTACGTTCTATAATCTAGTAGTTCCTACTAGCGTCTTTTAAGGTTAATTTATATTTATTAACTTCTAGTTTTAAGAGTATATTAAGTTCTTATTTATCTACTATTAAACTCTATTAATGCGTAGGCTTCGCTTATAGTACACAGCTATAGCGTGTTAGAAATATCTTTTCTTTATTCTATTTAATTTATAGGTTATATTTTCTTAGCTAGGGTAGTTCTAGTAATACTTTATAACTAGAGGATCTTAGTATATTAAAGGTAATCTATTTCTAGTATTAATTAATCTTAAGCGTTACATTAACCTTATATTCTATTTTTAGTATTTTTAGTATAAGCGCTCCGTCTTCTATATATAGTAGGTAAGGTTATTATTTTCGTCTTTATATAAGTCCTGCTTTTTTAGCGATATCTAGTAAGATATAGTTTTCTTAGACTTCTAAGTCTATTATAGCTTTTACTTTAATATTTCTAAGTTAGACTATAAGTTTTATTAATGCTCTATTACCTATAGTATTAAATTCTTAAAAAGCGTCCTCTCGCCTTAGTTTTAGTCTAAAAAAGAAGGTTAGCCTAGTTTAGGTACTTAGTAGCTGTTAATGCTTCGTTCCCTATTAGGCTATCTTCTTATACTATAGCTAGGGTTAATTTATATAGTAAATACTAGTAGGTGTAGGTAGAATCTATTCTTTTCCTTTTCTTAATAATGCTTTTTACATATTACTTCTAGGCAGGTTTGCTATTTATTCTAAATACAGACTCTATCTACTAGTAGGATGCATGCTATATTTTCTACGTTAGTTTTCTAGGGAAAGTATTATTCTTCTTACTTATCCTAGAGATGTTTATTAAATTTATTAATATGGCAGCTAAACTATTCCTATTTATATTAATGTCTAGCTACTAGGAAGTGGCTTACGTTTATTTTAGCTATATAGTATATATAGTAGTAGTTATCTACACACACTATATAGTTTATAACCTTATATTTTAGATTACGTATATCTATAAAGTATATAGAATAGTAGTTAGATAGTTTATTATTATATTTCTTTCTACTATTCTAGTGTTTATAGTTCTAGTTTACTATATCTCGCATTTTCTAAGTAATTAGTTAGAGTCTTTTCTTATAGTTATTTCGTAGTTTAGGTCCCTTTCTAATAATACCTTATAGGGAGGCGTCTCTATTACGTAGTTACGTATTAGCTTCTTTAATAAAGTCTTATACTATAGGTATACCTAGGTAAGGTTCCTTAGCATTTAGGTATAAGGTTAGTGCCTGTTAGATAGAGTAGTAGAGTTCTTCTTTATCTTTAAGTTCTTTTAGATCTTTATATAGTTATTTATCTAGAGTGTCTACTTATTCTATAGTTTCTAGATTAAGATACTTAATCTTACTAATTACGTCCTATTCTTTATCTATTTTCTAATTTTCTTTTAATATTACGTTTAGTTATTATTTAACTATATTCTTAGAATAGTAATTTTTTATAAGGTAGCCTAGTTTTCTAAGTATAAAATATATATGTGTCTCTGCTCTATAGAACTATAGTTCTATAAAAGGTCCTCTAGAGTTATGCTAATAGAGCTTATAAAAGCCTAGTCCTCTCTCTTTTATTTTCTCTAAGTTATTATACTAGATTTTTATTATTAGCTAATACCTATAGTTATTATAGTAGTAATACTACGTTTAATTACTTAGGTTATAAGGCCTTATCTAGTAGGTATTAGGTAGCTTTCTAAAGCTAGAGCGTAGCTTCTATCCCTATTAGCGTAGTTCTTAATACAGTTTATACTATTTAGCATTAATTTAGATAGGCTCCTTATAGAGATTCTTTAGGGAGGCTATAAGAGTTCTAGATTAGAGTAGTTTCTTATAGATCTTAGGTTTTAAGCCTTATTTATATATTACTATTAGAGGTATTTCTTTCTAGTTAAGCTGCATAGTGTATTTCTTAAAGTATATAGCGTAGTCTATAATAGAGTGTATCTATTAGAGTTGCTAAATAGCTTATTTAGTAAAAGGTACTTTATTTGCAATACTAAAGAGTTGCCTAAGTTCTTTTTTAAAGTTCTTATAGTATTTAATAATCTAGTTAATTACGTCGCCTTCGCGGTTTTCTTTAGCTAGATAGCTTACTAGGTATAGTTAGATCTAGTTAGCTGCTTCGTCTTGCAAGTACGATGCTATAAGAATAAATTTCTCCTTACCCTCTATCTCTAGTCTAGAGAAATAGAAGTAGAGTTTAAGTTAAAGGAGCTATTCTTTAAGTTTATTACGGTCCCTATAGTATAGGTCTAGCTTAGCTATCTTATTCTTAGGGTTAGTAACTATAGTAAGGCCTTTAAAATTATTTATATTAAGGGTATTTAATATATTACATTCCTATAGGGTAGCTAATCCTAAAGGGGTAAGTTAGTTCTTAGGTAAGAATAATAAAGAGAAGTAGAGATTATTAATTATGTAAGTAAGTAATAGGGTATTTAGTATTAAAGTTATAAGACAGTTAAATTAATAATACTTACTAAAATCTAAATAATAGATTAAAAAACAAGTTAAATACTAGAAATTATAGAGATTCCTAGGGTTCCTATATATAATAGTACTATTACTTTGTAGGCTTGCATCCGCGGGGTGCAGAATAGTTAAGCCATCTAAGGATAGTTAACTATTCCTTACTTAGCGGGATGTCTTTACTTAGCAGGATGGTAGTTTTATTACGTAACCTTAGTTGCGGGTAATACAGGGCTGCCTTACTTACTCGCTATTATCCTATCCTTTCCGCTCTTTATTCTACATTCTTGGATCTTAATAGACATTTAGACTTAAGACTAAATAGGTTAGCTAAATAGGTTAGTAGAATGCTAATTGCGATAAATAAAAGAGTAGTTAGAGAACTAGATAGTTAAAGTACTATTACGTTTATTACTCTAATATAGAAATAAATACGCGTAGAAATCCTAATTAATAGTACTATAAGAGCTATTAGATGTAATGCTAAATAGTTTAGATAAATAGATTAATAAGATGCTAATAATAATAAACAAGAAGTAGTCTAAGTATTAGATAGTTAGTATACTATCGCGTTTATCGCTCTAATAGGAATTATTGCCCGTTTAGAGGGAATTAAGTAAGATTTTAATAGAGCTTAAAGAGGCTAAGCTTAATAGTTTATAAGGAAGATATAGTAGAGAAAATAGCATTCTATTAGAGGCTAATTAGTTATTTTAAGGTCGCACGTAATTAGGTAAAATAACTTATTACTAATTATTTTAATCTAATTAATATTAGATATATGTTATAAAGGGGAATAATAGCTATAAGATATAATTAAGAGTAATTAGCAGATACTAATACACTACCGTTTAGTTACAGGTCTATTAAGCCCCTATAGAAAATACTAAGCCTACTTATAATAGTATTTAGTAGCTAAAGAAAGAAAGTTCTTAATAGAAAGCTTACTCTTAATCTTTTTAAGATTAATAAGCTATATATTAGTATAAGTCTATATCTATTTAAGTAGCTAGTTTACTAGTAGCTAGATTTTTTTAATACTAATTATAGATTAAACTTTATATAGATTATTTACATCTACTTCTTTTAATTCTTATTATATAGGTAGAGGTTTCTTCTAAGCTTTTAAATAAGGCGTATAAAGTAACTAATTACTTACTTATAAAGCTACTAGCTTAAGTAGTTAGGAATTTACTATTATTTATATCTAGTTCTATAGTATCTAGAGCCTTAAGAAGAGCTATATATATATTAATACCTTAATTTAATAGAGGTAGAGAGCCTCTAAGTATTATAGTATCCTCCCTAGATTCTCTAATACTAAGTTCCACTTATACTATTAATAGTACGTCTAGAACTATTCTCTAAACTATAATTAAGCTAGTAGTTAGTTCGCGCACTAAAGTATAAACTATCCCCCTAAGTATTTCTGCCCTGCACCTATTTTGCTCTTTCTATTCTATATACAACGTCTTGTATTTACCTAGATATTACACGTAGTAATTAATTAGTCTTTACTATAAGAACTAAAGGCCTACTCGTTGCATTCTTATAATACTAAGTTAGCTATATTAAGATTAGAAATTATAGAAGCCTTACTTATTAGATTAGACTATAATAGTATACTTAAACTAATCTAGTTCTATATATCTTTATTATAAACTACGTATATAATAAAAACGCTGCGCTTATAATAAATAAAGATAATTATTAGAACCTTATAATAAGAGAACCCTGCGCTAAGTTACGCTACGCTAACTAAAGTAGTTACGTAGTCTTAAGTATCTTAAAGATAAAGGGCTCTAGGATGCTTAGTATACTAAGACTCGTAATATTATTAAGAATCTTAAGAAATGTAATATATATAGAAATCTAGGAATCCCTGCAGTTCCTAGTATTTAACCTATTTAATAATCTATTATTTAGATTCTATTAAATATTATTAATTTAACTATCTTATAATCCTAATACTAATAACCCTTACTTTCCATTATTACTTCTGCCTAAAATTTAATTTTACCCCTTTAGAACTAGCTACCCTAGAGGGCTAAAATATATTAAATACCCTTAATATAAGTAATTTTAAAGGCCTTACTCTAGTTATTAACCTGAAAAATAAGGCAGCTAAGCTAGACCTGTATAATAGAAACTATAGTAAATTTAAAGAATAGCTACTCTAGCTTAAACTCTACTTTTATATCTCTAGGTAAGAATAGAAAGGTAAGAAGAAAGTTATCTTTATAGCTACGTATATATATAGCAAAGTAGCTAACTAGATTTAACTACACTTAATAAGCTACAGTATCTTACTAATAAAAACTATAAAGGCAACCTAATTAACTAAGTTATTAAGAACTATAAAAACTTTAAGAAAGAACTTAATTAACTCTTTAGTATAGCTAATAAGATATCTATAGTAGAAAGGGTTATTTAGTAGCTCTAATAGATATATTTTATTATTAATTACGTAACTAACTTTAAGAAGTATATAGTAAAACTTAAATAGAAAGAAGTAGCCTTAATAGCTATATATAAATAAGACTTAAAACCTAAGTTCAATAAAGAACTCTGCGTTTAGGAAATCTTATTAATATGCTAAAGAATATATATAAAGAAATAGTCTAAATTAATACTAACTAGTATAAACTATACTAGAAGCTATGCTAATAAGAATAGAAACTACGCTCTAGCTATAAGAAACTACTAAGTAACTATTAAATAGACTTCTATAGATATTAACATATAGAAGGAATCTAGTATAGTTATCTAGAGAAAGAAAAAGAAAGAAGATTAGGCTTTTATAAGCTACTCTATAAGCGCAACTTTAAGAACCTTTAAAAGAGCTATAACTCTAAGAAATAAAGACGCGCAAATATTTTACATATAGAAAATAGAGCGATATTATAAGAAATTACTATTCTAAGAGTAAGGTTAAATAACTGCTAAATATACTATCTAGAAATAACTAAAAAATAGATAAAGAATAGAACGTAGTAAGTAAGATTAAAGACCTTAGCTTAGAAATTATAACACTCCTAGACACTCTAGATAAATAACTATATAAGAATCTAGAAGAATCTAAAGAAGAGTTCTATAACTCTATCTAATAAGTACCTACTCTAAATCTAAACTTAATAGAAACTAATCTAGGTACGCCTGTAGTATAGGACTTTCTAGATAAATTAGATATATAACTATAGAATAAAGATGCATTACTATATAGAATACTTAGAAAGAAACTTATACTAAAGAATAACTATAGAATAAACTAATAAATCTAAGATTTAGTAGACTATAATTATAAGTAATAAGATAAAGAATAGATATATAATAAAAAAATCTAACTATTATCTAATATATAATCTAGAGACTTATAACTTTTTATATAATACTATATACTATACTATTTATATAAGTAGCTAATATAAAGTATACTACTATACTAAGATAGAGGCTAGATATTTCCCTAAATATTAATAAAGGCGATAATAGAAATAGTTTAAATATCCTATTAATATATATAACTAATACCTGTAGAATAAAAGGGATGTATAATACTTCTCTAGAAAAATAGATGCTTAAAACATTATATATACTATGCTAGTAGATAGGATCTATATATAAGATAAATAACAAACCTACCTAGAAGAAATATATTAAAGTATACTATAAAGAAAAAATACTAAGAATTTAACTATAACTATAGAGTATTTACTATATAGATTAACCTAATACTAGAAGGTAATATAAAAATAGTATATAAGAAAAGGCGTAATATAAACTACTATGTATCTAAACTTAGTTAGCTTTTTTTTAAACTAATACTAAGGCGCATAAATACCTTTAAGAAATTTAACATACTTAGTAATACAGCGTTAATTAAGCTTATAGTCTAGCTTAGAAAAACTAGAACTAGAGTAACAATAGATTAAGAAGCTTAAGAAAACTATATCTTTTAAAATACTATTAATAAAGTAGGACTTATATAATAATAAAAAGATTTAATATACCCTTTATATATAGAAGACGAGTTCTTACCACTAAAGAATTCTATAATAGAGTATAAGATAAACGTAATACTTAACATCTATTAATACTAGAAAGAAATTACCTTTAATATACTAAGATCCTCTAGTTTTAAAGTAGTACTAGAACTATTCTAACTAAGAAAGCAAGGTTCCTATATTAATTAGAATATAAAAATCCTATTCTTAACGCGCTATAAGAAATTTAAGCTTAACTTAATAAATAGCTATTTAAAAGACGTGTACTTAGTTTTTTATTTCTAGTTAATATACTACTAGGAAATAATTATACTACCTAGCTAGTAGTAATCTAAAGAAGAATTAGTAGTAATTAATAATAATAAAACTTCTATATATTAGATAAAAGACGTAGTAAATGGTAAAATTAACTATTTTTATAGAGATTCTATTAATATTAGAAAAAAACTATTATATTACTACGTTAAATAAAAGATTTTAACTATCTTAACAGGATATTATATATAAACGCTAGTAGATATTAAGACTTATTAGATTACTTTTATAAATAAAACTCTAATATGCTAGACTTACTAGAATATATATATTAGTATAATTATTCTAAGTCTTATATAACTCTTTTCTAGCTTACTACTAGTAATATAATTAAGACTATAACGTTATCTTTACTATTATAAATATATAATAATATATAAACTATAATTACTACTTTATACTAATTAATAATAACGTATAATAAATAAGATACAGCTCTACTATCTATAATCGCGTCTAGACTTACTACGCAAGATATAAAGATTAAAAAAAACTAGGTAGAGCTTAGATAGGAATAGTACCTTTATGCCTAGGATTTTTCTCTTTCTTTTCTAGTATTAGAACTTATCTTTTTAATAAGAAGGGTAGTGTTATAAATCTAAGGCTTATATAAACATTATTATTCTATACTATTACATAACGTTATATGCCTGTATATTTATTTATTCTATCTATTTATTTATATAAAGCGAGCCCGTTTAAGAGTTTTTTTAGGTGGATTTTTAATTATTAATTAACCTATCTTAACGTAATAATTTAATTCTCAATTCTGTTAATATATAATCTAAAATAAATATTTTAAAAGACGTAAAACGTTAACGCATTAGATTTATAAGATAATGCAGGCTCTAGTATAAGAGAAGAGGCACAGAGGCCTATCTAACTAAGCCTAATCAAGTTTAAGCCTCGAGTGTTTACTTAATTATGTAGATTAAAATGTATCTACTTTATAAAATAGGTTTAAGGCTAGTTTTAATCCGCTACTATCGCTATGATATTTAATAAACAGCTTAGCGAGTAGTACAAGTAACTTAAAACCTGAAGGTAATGCTTTTATAGATTCCAGTAAAATTGAAGGTTACATATGACGCATATCACCAGGGACGTAATAAGGTTAACGATAAAGTCATACGGGAAATATTGAATCGCTTGTTTTCGTCATTAAAAGAGCCTTCAGTAACCTTTAGAACTGCATTCATGGTTGCTGCTAAACTACACTAGGATATTGTGTGCAATACCAAGACACATCAGAGGTTATCCCTCGCCTCATGTTACCCCAACAAATCGCTACAGGGTGATTGCCTTAGCTGTAATTGTCTACATAGAATTCCTATCATCTCAACCAAGGAAAGTATATCTCATGATAGTATGGGTCGTCAAGGGCGAGTATCAGGAAGTCAAGGGCGAGCGTTCTCCAGAGAAACCCCGGTTTGCGGGAACTAAGCATGGTAATCATGGGCTCTAGAGTCGTCTTTGCGTTCATGAGAACACTGCGCCTCGCCATTTTTAAGATCTTAGACGCGCCGCAGTTGTTCTGCTTTTGAATCACGCCTTCCTCTATTAGGAGGTCGATAACGGTGGTAAAGTGCGGGTGAGCTAATTTTCTTATTCAGGAGAACCTCGATGCTTGATGGACGAATCGGACGGCTTTCTATGCACAGATCTCGATGCTAGAGGGCATCCTCAAGGTCTTCGGGTTGACGTTCGAGGGATGCGCCATTGTCCAACAGATATCGGAGTGCCTCTGCGGGAAGGAGCGACTCATCTTCACCCTCTCCGCGAGACCACTCTCTAATCGAGCCGAGAAATATATCGACAGGAATTGTTGTGTAATGAAACATACCAATAGGTCCCCAGACGGGCGTGCGTTGGTTAATATCGACTCCTTCGCCTAAACATATTTTCATCATGGCTGGGCCGGACTTAGGAAGAACATGCGAAGCTGCAAAGACGGCAAAGTGCAGCGGCATTATGCCGGGAGCACGATAGTCGATACCATGAATGCCGACACCCTTTTCGACTAGCAAGGAGAACAAAAAGGCTGAGTTCCCTAGAATAGCTGCTGATAGAGGGCATGTCACGCTATTGTTGACGGAGCGGTGAATATAGTTTGGGCTCGCTCCAAGATCGAGAACCGCAGTTATAAAGTCCAACGGAGCGTTGGACATAATTAGAATAACGAGTGTTTGATTAAGTTGACGTCTCGTAAGGTCGAGTTGCGATCGTCTTACGGCACCTAGGAGCAACGCGAGAAGTTGCCGCTGGGAGTAGGGCATAGGCGCCGCACTAGAAACCACGGTTGGTACGGTGATATCCTTAAATCTGGATCATTGACGCATGCACCGAAGTTAAGCAACAGCTTAAAGGCCTCAACATGGCACTTTCGGACGACCAGATTTAATGTCAAGACTTTGACAGGTGTAACGTTTTGCGCGATCCTTACCGGAATTACGACTGTGCTGGCGGGGGCTTCGTAGCGGGCGATCAACTTTTGGATCATGCTGGTGTGGTTGTGGGTGCAGGCCCAAAACATAGCTTTATTGCGCGCTTTGATATTGCTATAGAGGCGGAAATCTAACAGATTCTTTAAGCTGCTGTTGCATTGCATAAGTCGCAATATATTGAGAAGGCACAATTGGTCGAAAGTCGTGTCCGCAAGCTCGATGGGTAGTGATTCGAGCCGCGACGCCATGGTGACCGGGCGTTCGCATTGGGGAGGCAGCCACGAGATAGCCAACGAGCATCAGATGTGTAACATGGCAGATGTGCTTAGAAAGCGGTAAGGGTGACAAGGAAAGAGCGAGAGTGAGGCGTGGGACAGGGTGTTAAAAGGACGGGGAGTCTCGCCGCATGAGTCAGTCCCACGAGCGGCATGACATGTGCAGGTATTCAAGGGTAGTAGTATTAGGATTAATATAACTTCAAACACTCTTCCTACGTCCAAAATATATTAGTATCCTTATTCTCTCTCTACAATTTCGAGAGCCTAGTTCGCTGGTAGGATACACAAGTCCTTGTGCCACCAAACGTATACAGTCGCGCCTCCCATATGGCCATCACTCGCTCCAGCTCTCAATCAGCCGACCCCCCACGCTATCCCTCCTAAGCCCACTGCTTCCCGCTCCACAGGTTGCCCGTCGTCCACAACCAATAATCACGCCCCTTGATTAGCCAGACCATAAAGCTGGGCAGCTTGTAACCCATGACGGCGCCAACGCCCTTGCTCTTCCCAATCGGCACCAGCTGCGTCTCGCGCGTATCCTCTTTGAACACTCTATCCTGGCCACCGATTTCCTTTCCAGAGGCCGCCAGTAGATCGCGCTTGATGTTGGCGGTTACAACCGGTATGGCGGCGAGGATCTGGTGGATGGCGGGTCGCGCGTAGGATGCCACATCGCCGACTGCATATACGCGCGGGCCGGCAGCGTCGACGCGGAGGGTAGAGGCATCTGTGGCGATGCGGCCGTCGGCGGTCAAGAGGGAGGGGCCGGTGACGAAGGCCGTGTTCGGGCGCGTGCCGAAGGCGGGGATGTAGAGGTCTGCGTTGATTGTAGTGCTGTTGTCTAGGTCTAGCGTTGCTTTGGCAGCGACGTCGTCGATGCCTGGGCCCTGAGAGGTGCCGACCTGTTGATCTTGGGTGGGCGCTTGGCTGCCCTGTGGAGCTACGTTTTTCACCCGCGCGTTCTTGATGACGGTGACGCCGACTTTGGCGAGGTAGGCCTCTGCCTTTTGCGCGATGGCGGGGCGCAGGTTGGGCAGGAGCTTGTCGCCAGCACTTACGAGGGTAATAGCGACTTTCGGGTGTGCCAGCTTCGAATTGAACCAACCTGCGCGGCCATTCAGGTATTCGCCCAGCTCACCAGCCGTTTCCACGCCGGTAGGGCCGCCCCCAGCAATGACAATACTCTTTGCGGCTGGTAGTGCCTCCCGAAAGGCGGTCCAGCTTTCGTGTAGGAAGACCTCGTCGCGGTTGAAGCCGAAGAGGGGGGAGTATGTGGACGCACCAGTGGCGATGACGAGCGCATGGTAGTCGATCTGCTCGATGGCGCCAGCGACATCGACCGAGACGCTTCGCCGGTCGTGATGGAGCTCGGTCGCGGTGCCGTGGATGAAGCGGAAGCTGGATTTGTATTGCTCGAATTGCTTGGGGATGCTGACAAATAATTTGTCTTGGTTGAACATGTCGTCGGAAATGAGTGCGCGAGGACAAGCGGGCCGGCACATGGCATGCGAAGAAGCGCTGACTAGGATGACTTGGTAGGTGGAGCTATCGGGTAGGCTGGGTATAATGTGCTTGAGGACATTGTGGGCTGTCGAGACACCGCCGTACGAGCCACCGAGGATGACAATCTGCTTCTGTGCCATTTTCGCGACGAGTCTACACCCA
>MU005632.1:29283-45016 GCA_010405425.1 Lentithecium fluviatile CBS 122367 | reverse complement strand
TGATGTCGCGGGATCTGGCGGGCCGTGCGCATCTACATGTGGTACGTAGAAGGTACAAAGGCTCGAGATCCAAGGTTCAAGTGATCTTGTCACGTGCCCTGTCAGCCAATGCAACAGCTGGTGTGGGTACACAACGAACGTGTTCCACCTGTCAATGGGACACCCTAGTTACTGAGACACCCCACTAAAAATAAGACGTGTCTTTTAACTTAACATGCTATGCCCTTTTAATAACGCACTAATTTGCTCTAAAAAGAAGGCAGACTAGATATTTTAATACAGATAATATAGAAAATAATAATTTTAAGCTATTAACATGCTTAGCAGCTAGGTAGTATTCTTTAATAATCTATCTATTAATGCGTTAACAGTTCCCTTCTATATACGTAGTTAAATGCCTAGAAATAAATACTACTTCTAACTAAGAAGTAGTCTCTACTTTAATAGTTTTTAGACCTTAACTAATATAGACTTCTACTCTAGATTACTAATATAAAATAGATAGTAAATATATTATTTATTATATAAAGCTAGAGCTTCTCTTCTTAGTCTATTAATAAAAATAAGATAACCTTATTTAATAATATCTTACTAGAGCTTTAGATAAAGTAAAATTTCAAGTTTTATATATAAAATATATAAAAATAAAGTTATAATTAATACGCAGTTTAATTATATAGAGAAGATATACTAAGTATATAATATTATTACTATAATATTAAAGATTATTACTAGCTAGTTAGTATAAAGGCCTTCTATCTAGCTGAATTATTATTATTAATAATAACGTAGTTTATAAGCAACTTATTTAATCTAAGTAGTCTATTTACTCTACTAAAAGTAGCCTAATACTAGACTAATACTATAATAATACTACTACTTATAATAATTTATATAAAATAGAAATATTATTTAGACTTATTACTATTAGAAGAATCTATAATTTTAACTGCGTAGATGTAAGCGTTATAGCTATTCTTAGAGTAAAACGTTTATAGCGTCTCTATGTACACACTCTCTTTCCTAGCTCTTTACCCTCCTCCTATCTACTATCCTTCTTTTTAGCTATTAAATTAACTACTTTACCTACTATAAGAGTCTCTACTATCTAAATATACTTTCTTTTTTTACTCTTTATCTCTATTACTACCTCTACTGCCTTTTAAAGATCTATAGTTTCTTATTATATTAATACTATTTTATATTCTATTAATATAACACTCTTATTAAGCTATTCTACTACTATAAGAAGAGAAGAAAGTAGAGAATCTCTATATAGCTATATCTACTTATAAACTAGTATTAATTAAGCCTCTATCTTATTATTACGTTCCTACAAGATAGCTAGTCCTAAAGGGGTAAGTTAGTTCTTAGTTAGGAGCAACGAAGGGGAGAGAGGTTATTAATTAGGTAAGTAAGTAATAGAGTAGTTAGTATTAAAGTTATAAGATAATTAATTTAATAATACTTACTAGAATCTAAATAATAGATTAATAAATAAGTTAAATACTAGGAATTATAGAGATACCTAGGGTTCCTATATATAAGGGTACTATTCCTTTATAGTTCTACTATCCGTAGCGCGCGAGATAGTAGAGCTATCCTAGGATAGTTATCTATCTCTTACTTAGTAGGATGTTCTAGCTTAGCAGGATAGTAGTTATTACGTAATCTTAGTTATAAGTAGTATAGTGCTACCCTACTCTCTTACTATTATTCTATCCTTTTTACCCTTTATTCTACATTCTTAGATCTTAACTTTTCCTCCTCTCTTTCTAGGTAATCGTTCTAATACCCTGACTTATCTTTCCTATACTGTGTTTTACTATAAGTATAAAGTCTATAGTTTCCCGCGCGTAGTTTATGTTTCTTAGACCTTACTAACTATGCCTAAGGAATAATAATCCTATAAGGTGCGCGCGCCCTATAAGAAGACTTTAACCCTAGAGCGTTAATCTTAGATAGCACGCGTATAAGTAGCTGCGTAAGAGATATCTTTTTAGTATAGCTATTATAAGAAGAAAAGTTTATAATATTTTATAGATACTACGTCTAGTTATTATACTAAGTATATTACTATAAAGGCTAAGTATAGTCTATTTATTCTTAAGAAGAAGTAGGAGAAAGTAAAGTAGAAGAAATATAAGAAGAAGTTAGCGCTTCTTTATATAGAGGAATTAACAGTATAGGTTACTTAGGTAGTTACTTATATATAGTATAAGTTAGTAGAGTTAAAGAGTTATAAGTAGAATATAGCGTATTAGAATCTTACTTTATTATATATCTAGAATTAATTAGGCAAGTTATGTGTAATATCCTTATCTTTTATAGATACAGTTTCTACTAACCTAGGCTAGTTATAGATTAACAGTCTTCTTCTTTCTAATCCTTTACTAAATTAGCTTCTTTATAATTTTCTATTCTTAGTACTTTTAGAGTCTATTCTTAGTAGTTTAAGCCCTTCTTAGTTTTATAGAGAGTAGCGCTGTTTCTTAGCCTTTATAAGTAGTTATCTTAGTTACGTTTATCTAGTATAGTAATAGGTATTAAACCTTAATCTTGCTACTTTAAGGAGTTACTAATAGTTTTATAGATTAGCTTTAGGTTCTAATATATTTTCTAATTTAGAATAGCCCTTCTATTTTACTAGCTATTTCTAGTAGAAGTTATTATTCTAGAAATTTTATTAGTCTACTTTATTGTACCTACGTAGTACTTTAACTTTATATTTATTATCTTTATTCTTTTAATAGTAGAAGGTTTTCTATAGTAGCGTCTTAGAGTCTACTAGTTCTAGGGTAGATATATAGAATACTAGGTAAATTTTTACATTACTTAGAAGTTAGAGTTTTTAGTTTACTAGGCTAATTTATTTAAAAACTAAAAATAGTCTAATTTTTATATAGTTTAATACTTTACTAGGTTGTATTATGCGAAGATTTTTTATAAGTAAATATACTCTATCCTCCTTCTTTAGCTAAGGTGCCGTTTTTCATTTTTAGTTATTATATTTAATGCTTTTTTATTATGTCTTTTATATATTTTCTTTTATTTCTTTATATATTTCTTGCATTTCTCTAGCGTTGTTAGTTACTAGTTCTATTTATACATTTATTAGTAGAGTTCCTTTAAAGAGATATAGATATCTTTTATAATTTACGTAGAATAGCGTTTATTCTATTACTTCTAATTTCTTATTATTATATACTAGTTAGTCTATTAGTAATAGTAATACCTAATTATTTTATAGTTTATTACTATATATCTTTAGATAGGTTTTTATAGTTCTATTAGTTTATTCTATCTATCTATCTGTCTGTAGATAGTAGGCTATTAATAGTTTATATTTTATTCTAATAAGTGCTATTAGTGTTATTTAGTAGTTAGATGTAAATAGCTTATTTTAATTACTAATAATTATTCTTAGTATTCTATAATACCTAACTAGTTAGTCTAGGATTATAAATCTAAGTTATCTTACTATATAGGTATTATAGAATAGGATTATTTCTATATACTTAGTAAATTAGTTAATAATTACTAGAATTACGTTATAGAATGTATTAGTTTCTAGGTCCTTTAAGTTTAGTAGTCCTATAATAAAGTCTATAGAGATGTTAGTCTAGAGTTCTTCTAGAATCTAGATAGCTTATATTTCTCTATATAGTGTATAGGTGCCGTGTTTATTCTTTTATTAGTTCGCGCATTTTTAGATATAGTCTATAACCTTTTACTTTATCCCCTTAAACTAGTAGTTACGTTAAATAAGTTCTATAGTTCTTATAATGCTAGGGTGTCTAAATATTAGGTTATTATAGTATTATTAGATAATCTATTCCTATTATTCTTCTAGTACCTCTTATTCTATTATAAGGAGCGTGTTAAGCTCTTATAATAGTCTGAGTATACTATCTTTATTTTTTACTAGAATATAGATGCGGTTAATAGTCTTATCTTTAGCTAAGTTACTTTATTAGCTTAGTGCGTTAGCGCGCCTGTTTTCCTTACTAGGCGTATATATAATCTTAAACTTATACTTTCTAAACGTTTTAAACCATCTTACTTATCTTAGTAAGAGGTCTTTTATTATAGTAAACCTTAGAAGGTTCTTATAATTAGTAAAGATAGTAAGTTCTAAGTAGCTATATACGTAGATTCTCTAGTATTTAAGTACTTTAATAATTATAAATAGTTCTTTATTATAGATATTATATCTTGTTTTTACGTCTATAAGTTTATAGAAGTAATAGTCTATTAGGTGCTATTTCTTATTTTCTTTCTTATTTAGCGCATGCGCTAAGGGCTTAGTCGCTTACGTTAGTTTTAAGCTATAGAGGCTAGTTATCTTAGAAGTTTATAAGTATAAGTAGTGTAATACATTCTATTTATAGTAGTTAGAAGAATTTCTCTTACTTAGTTAACTATTTAAAGAATATATTTTTCTTTATAAGTTCTATTAGTGGTGTTATAATTACTACGTATTTCTTAATAAATTATCTATTAAAGCTATAGAATCCTAGAAACTCTTAGATATTCTTAACTATTTTAGAGTAAGGCTAGTTTTATATAGTCTTAATCTTATTAGGGCTTGTTTATATACTCGTAGTATTAATAATAAACCCTAGAAACTCTAATTCCTAGACGTAAAATTTATATTTCTTAAGTTTTAGTTATAGATTCGCTATTACTAGTGCTTATAGTATAGTTATAACGTAGGTTATATAGTCTTCTTCCTTTTCTAAGTAGATTAGAACATTATTAAGGTATGCTATAATAAATATATTAAGGTATTCCCTAAGTACGTTATTAATTAGCGCCTAGAAGGTCGCTAGTGCGTTTATAAGTCTAAAGGGCATAATTAAATATTTATATAGTCTATATTTTAACTAAAATTCGGTTTTCTATTTATTACCTTTTTTAATTTATATAAGGTAGTAGCTATCTTATAGATCTAATAATATAAAGATCTTTACTTTTGCGAGTCTGTCCTACAGCTTTCTAGTATTATATAATAGATACCTATTTGTAATAGTAATATTATTAAGCCTTTAGTAATCTATATAGAGTTATAGTTCTTTATTCTTCTTTATAATAAAGGTAAAGGGGCTCGCTTCTAGTAACTTAGAGAGTTAAATATATCCCTTTTCTAAATTTTTCTAATAAAGTCTCTTTTCTATTTAAGTTCTTTCTCTATTTTTGTATATAGTAGTCTAAAGGGTAGCGTTTTCCCTTCTTCTAGGTTAATTATATAATTCTAGGGTTAGTACTTAGGTAAGTTTACTTTTCCTTCCTCTTTTTAAAATAGGTGTTTCTATTTCTTATATAGTTTAGGGATATATTATAAGTTATACTATTATTTATTTTCTTATATTTCTTAACCTAGTAGTTCCTACTAGCGTCTTTTAAGGTTAATTTATATTTATTAACTTCTAGTTATAATAGTATATTAAGTTCTTTTTTATTCGCGATTAAACTCTATTAATATTTAGACTTTACTTACAGTGCACAGCTACAGCGCTTAAGAGATATCTTTTCTTTATTCTATTTAATTTATAGGTTATATGTTCTTAACTAGGATAGTTCTAGTACTACTTTATAACTAAAGAATCTTAGTATATTATAAGTAATTTATTTCTAGTATTAGTTAATCTTAAGCGTTACGTTAGCCTTATATTCTATTTTTAGTATTTTTATTATTAGTGCTCCGTCTCCTACGTATAATAGATAAGGTTATTATTTTCGTCTTTAGACGAGTCCTGTTTTTTTAGTAATATCTAGTAAAATATAGTTTTCTTAGGCTTCTAAGTCTATTATAGCTTTTACCCTAATATTTCTAAGTTAGACTATAAGTTTTATTAATGCTCTATTATCTATAGTATTAATGTAAGGCACTGCATAGTAGGCAGGTGTAGGCACTTAAGAAGCAAAGGTATAGATTCGGATGGGGATGAGACGAATCCTTGCGGAGTCGTGGTGGTGCAACACTGAGGCTATATAAGGGCCGTCACGTGACCGGGCACGTGCCGGGCCTGTTCCGGTAGGATGCCGACAAGGGGCGAAGGTAGGCGTCACAATTAAATTCCTAGAAGGCGTTATTCCGCCTTAGTTTTAGTCTAAAAAAGAGGATTGTCTAAGTTTAGGTACTTAGTAGTTAATGCTTCGTTCCCCGTTAGATTATCTTCTTATACTATATCTAGAGTTAATCTGCATAGCGAATACTAGTAGATACAGGTAGAATCTATTTCTTTTCTTTTCTTAATAATGTTTCTTACATATTACTCTTAAGCAGGTTTGCTATTTATCCTAGACACAGACTCCATCTACTAGCAAGGTGCATGCCGTATTTTTCTATATCTATCTTCTAAGGAAAGTATTATAGCTCCTGCTTATTCTAGAGGTGTTTATCGCATTTATTAATAGGGCAGTTAAACTATTCCTATTTACATTAACGTCTAGCGTCTAGAAAGTAGCTTATATTTATCTTAGCTATATAATGCACTTTATAGTAGTCGTTTACGTACACTCTATAGTTTATAACCTTATATTTTAGGTTATATACGTCTATAAAGTACGTAGGATAGTAGTTTAGTGATTTATTATTGTATTTTATCTTACTGTCTTAATATTTATAGTTTTAATCTACTATTTCTTATATCTTCTAAGTAACTAGTTAAAGTCTTTTCTTATAGTTATTTTATAGCGTAGGTTCTCTTCTAATAATACCTTATAGGAGGGCGTCTCTATTACGTAGTTATATATTAGTTTCTTTAATAAAGTCTTATACTATAGGTATACCTAGGTAAGGTTCCTTAGCGTCTAGATATAAGGTTAGTACCTATTAGATTAGGTAGTAGGATTCTTCTTTATCTTTAGATTCCTCTAGATCTTTATATAATTATTTATCTAGAGTGTCTAGGCGTTCTATAGTTCCTAAATTAAGGTTCTTAATTATGCTAACTACATCCTATTCTTTATATATTTTCTAGTCTTCTTTTAATATTACGTTTAGTTATAATTTAACCTTATTCTTAGAATAGTAGTTTTTTGTAAAGTAGCCTATCTTACTATATATAAAGCATTTACGCGTTTCTACTCTATAAGAACGTAGTTCTATTAGAGGTCCTCTAGAGTTATGCTAATAGAGCTTATAAAAGCCTAGTCCTATCTTCTTTCCTTTTTCTAAGTTATTATACTAGATTCCTTCTATTAGCTAATACCTATAGTTATTATGCTAGTAGCGCTGCAGTTAGTTGCCTAAGGTCTAAGGTTTTATTAGGTAGCTATTAGGTAGCTTTCTAAAGCTAGAATATAGCTTCTATTCTTATTAGCGTAGTTCTTAGTATAGTTTATACTATTTAGTGTTAATCTAGCTAGACTCTTTATAGAGGTTCTTTAGGAAAGTAATAAGATTCTCTAATTATAGTAGTTTCTTATAGATATTAGGTTTAAAGCCTTATTTATATATAACTATTAAGGATACCTCTTTCTAGTTAAGCTATACTATATACTTCTTAAAGTGCATAGTATAATTTATAACAGAGTGCGTCTTTTAGACTTACTAAATAGCTTATTTAGTAAGAGGTACTTAGTTAGTAATACTAAAGAGTTGCCTAAGTTCTTTCTTAAAGTTCTTATAATCTTAATAATTTAATTAATAGCGTTACCTTTATAGTTTTCTTTAGCTAGGTAGCTTACTAGATATAGTTAGATTTAGGTAGCTACTTCGCCTTATAAGTATAATACTATAAGGATAACCTTTTCCTTACTCTTTATTTCTAGATCTAAGACGTAAAAGTAGAGTTTAAATTAAAGGATTTATTCTTTAGGTTTATTATAGTCTCTATAGTATAGGTCTAGCTTAGATACCTTATTCTTAGAATTAGTAACTGCGGTAATGCCTTTAAAGTTACTTATATTAAGGGTATTTAATATGTTACGTTCCTATAGGATATCTAGTTTAAAAGAGGTAAATTAGTTCTTAGATAGAAGTAATAAAGAAGAGAGAGGTTATTATTTACGTAAGTAAGTAATAAGATAGTTAGTATTAAAGTTATAAGATAATTAAATTAATAATGCTTACTAGAATATAAATAAGAGATTAATAAATAAGTTAAACACTAGAAATTATAGAGATTCCTAGGGTTCCTATATATAAGGGTACTATCCCGTCGTGGTTCCGCCATCTGTAGCGCGCGGGAAAATAAAGCCATCCTAGGATAGTTATCTATTCCTTACTTAGCGGGATGTCCTGGCTTGGCGGGATGGTGGTTGTTACGTAATCTTAATTGCGGGTGGTACAGTGCTGCCCCGCTCCCTTACTATTATCCTATCCCTTTCGCCCTTTGTTCTACATTCTTAGATCTTAACACTTATAAAGACTACTTAGTATTTTAGATTTCTATAGAGTATTTTCTAGCTTTAGTAGAGTAGGCGTATAAAGAATAATATTAAGCTTTAATATTATAGCCTCTAAGTTAAATTAAACTAATATAGCACTTCTTAAGCTTACGTAGATATTCTTCTTTATAATTACCTTTTTAAAAGCTGCTTTAAAGGCTTGTAGAAAGGCCTTCTTTTTAATTAAATTAGTACTATACTATGCTAAGCTACTAATCTTATCTCTATATATCTACTTTAAAAATAAAAAATAACCTATATTAAGTAGCTATAGCAGGTGCGATAAATAAGCAGATATATAAAATTTTTTATAATATTCTTTCTAGATCCCCTAATACTACTAAGATCTATTTATACTATTAATAGTACGCCTAGACTATTCTCTAAATCTTACTCTATCTAATAGTTAGTTCGCGCACTAAGGCATAGACTACCCTTTAAGCATTTCTATTCTATATATAACGTTTTATATTTATCTAGATATTATACGCAGTAATTAATTAGTCTTTGCTATAAGAACTAAAGTCCTACTTATTACATTCTTAAAATATTACGTTATATTCCTCTACTCTAGCTATTATAGCTACTAATACGAATCTAATATAATAAATTCTTATTAAACTAGCGTTTATTTAAGCTAGTAAGAAAGCGTTATTATAGACTCTTATCTAGTAAAAGGCTTAATACTATAATAAAACTATTTTCTAATAAGAATTTAAAGAACATTTAGTAGTAGTTAAATAGTTAGCCTCTTTTCTATCTAAAGCTATAGTAGAGGCTAATGTTTAACTAGCGCCTTTAACTACCTAAAAGTCTAGAACTAGCTTATCTCTCTTCTAGCAGATGCCTCTAATAATCTAAGCTACTTTAAATATTTAATTTAAGAAGCTTTCTAACCTACTTTTATTTATAGAAAAGAAAAAGAACCTATTATTCTTTCTAACTAAGCTCTAGTATTAGCTTAAAGGAAACTCTTACTAATTCCTTAATAAAGAAGCGTAACTAATTTATACTTACTTTTAACTTAAACGTAACTCTACTACCCTTAGTAATCTATTAATAGAAAAGAATATTTATACTATAGAATAACTTATTAGATTTCTTTAGGCTATTTATAGAAACCTAAACTATAAACTAACTACCTAGAGCTAACTAGATTATTTAAAGTAAAAAAATAAGAGTTTCCTCTTCTACTTTACTAACTTGTAACGTCTAATTACTAATATAAATCTAAATAAGAGTGCCTAGATTATCTAGCTCTACTATTTTCTATTAGATAACCTTTACTTAATAATAGTTTATATTCTAATCCTCTTATTTCTAAATAATTCTACTAACCTAATTACTCTATATAATAATAATCTAAGATACCTTCTAGCCTATTACTTTACTCTAACTACCTCTTAATGCTCCTTACTCCCTTATAAGGATTCTAATATAATAGAATTAGACTTAAGCTATATACTTACTAGATTAAAGTAGCGTAAGTACTATAATAAGAAAGAACTATACTTTAAGTATAATAAATATAGCTATATTTTCTATAACTATTCTATTCCCCTTTCTTATATCTAAAATAATAGTGTTTCTATCTTTTTCCGCTCTACTACTCCTCTAACTTATTATTAAAGAAGTTCTAGCTTAAATATCTTACTCTATAGCTCTTGCTAACATTCTTACTAAAGCTATAGCTATAGAGACTTATAAAAAGGCTTATTCTTAAGTTATATTACTTCTTAGAATTTATATAATATTAGATCTTTATAAATCTTTAGACTATCTCTCTAACTAAGACTTAGAAGTATTAAATTAATATATCTATCTTATTAAGATAGGGTAGACTTAATACTATAGTCTAAGTCCTTACTAACTTAAAAGCTAATAGTATAGAATATATAATTTAAGATCTATCACTCTAATTAAATCTCTAACTAAAACTACTTATCTAGATATTACACCTAACTAGATTTAATAGAAAATAACTTAAAGATAGCTCTATTTTATATATAACCTTAATTCTAATTATCTACTATAGTTATAAGAAGTAATTAAAGCTATATAAAACTAATACTAGGTTAATATTAGTTATATTAATATAAGATTACCTTAAATTACTAGAACTACGTTCTAAAGTTTAACTTTTTTTAATACTAGGCTAGATGCCTACGCTACTACTAATATAAAATTAAAATCTAAGAGCTTATTAATATAGGCACCTATACAACTATAGATAAGAGACTAATAGAAGTTTAGAGAAAGTTATTTCTAAAACCTCTATATAAGAATACCTAATAGTTATCTAGTACTAATAATAGAGAACTAGATATCTGCTATATTAGAGTAGTACCTCTAATAACTATATTCTAATAAATAAACTATATAATCTTTACTATCTCTGTAGCTAATATAGATAAGGCCTTAGAAGAAAGAAAGTATACTAATCTAGTGTTACGAGCTAGAAAGATAGGACAGCGCTGCTCTTAAGAACTTTTATATAAGATAAAAGTGCCTGCATAGTAATACCTTCCTCGCGCTAAGAGACTAAGATAAGCGTTATAAAAGGATTACATGCAAATACGTGTCTTGCAGATCCTACTAATTCTAAGCATTACGCTACACTAAGCGCAGCAAGACCCTTAATACTATTAAGACCTATAAGACTTATAAAGTATATAGGAACCTAGAAACTATATAGTTTCTAGTATTTAACTTATTTATTAATCTTTTATTTAGATTCTAATAAGTATTATTAATTTAGCTATCTTATAACTTTAATACTAACTACCCTATTACTTACTTACGTAACTAATAATCTCTACTTCCCTTTATCGCTTCTACATAAGAACTAACTTACCCCTTTAGGACTAGCTACCCTGTAGGAATGTAACACCTAGATACGAAGATACCCTGCGAGTACTATAATCTATTATATGTATTCTTTTAAAAGAAAGCTAAGAAACTACCTAGAGATAATTATATAACTATAAGATTAAACTAATACCTACTAAATAACCTAGATATAGACCTCTATATAGTATATTTTAGAATAAACTAAAGATACTATAGAAGTATTTTAATAATTATCTATGAAATAAATATATCTAAGCTAGCTAATTACTTATTACCTCTCTAGTTATCTTTATTAAGAAGCTAAGTAAAGGTCTACGCTTCTATATTAATTACTAAGTGCTTAACGCTCTAATAATTAAGAACTAGTACCTAATCCTCTTACTATTAGAAACTCTAAGTTAGTTAAATAAGGCTAAGTTCTATATAAAGATTAATATTATTACTACCTTTAATAAGCTATAAATATCTAAAGAAGATTAATAATTAACTACCTTCTAGCCCTAACATAGTCTATTTAAATACCTAGTAATGCTATTTAGCATACCTATTACTCTAAGCACGTTTTAGTATTCTATATATAATATACTTTAATAATACCTTAATATCTTCTATATAGCCTATATTAATAATATACTAGTTTACAGTAATTTCCTAGCTAAATATGCAAAGCACGTCTAACTAGTACTTAAGGCATTAGAAGAAGCTAGTCTATAACTTAATATAGATAAATACGAGTTCTATAAGACTAATGTTACGTATCTAGAGTACGTAATTTCTACTAAGGGGATCTAGATAGATTCTAATAAAGTTAGAATAAATATAGAGTAGAAGTACCTAAAGAATATAAAGATATATAAGTCTTTATTAGATTTACTAACTTCTACTAATAGTTTATTAATAACTTATCTAATCTTATAAGCCTACTTATAGCCCTTATTATTAATTTCTCTAAATCTAAAGGCTGTATAAATATTATAGTTATAGTATAGTAAATAGACTAGTAAAGTACTATTATATAATTCTCTACGCGTTAATAGTAGCCCCTATTGTCACGGTATCCTCCCTAGATCCCCTGACACTGCTAAGTCCTGTTCGTACTGTTATTAGTACGCCTAGAACTATTCTCTAAACTTTACCCTAACTAGCAGTTAGTCCGCGCACTAGAAGCACAGACTACCCCCCTAAGTATTTCTGCTTCGTACCTATTTTACTATTTCTGTTCTATACACAACGTCTTATATTTACCTAGATATTATACGTAGTAATTAATTAGTCTTCGCCGCAAGAACTAAAGGCCTACTTATTGCGTTCTTATAACATTACGTTGTGTACCTACCCCTAGCTGTTATAGCTACTAACGCGGACCTAATATAATAGATCCTTACTAAACTAGCGTCTATCTAAGCTAGCAGCGAGGCAATTAAGGCTAGTAATAAAGCGTTGCAGCAGACTCTTGCCCAGTAAGAGGCCTAATACTATAATAATATAGCTACCCTCTAATAAGAATTTAAAGAACGTTTAGCTATAGTTAAATAGTTAGCCTCTCCTCTACCTAAAGCTGTAGTAGAGGCTAAGGCTTAACTAGCGCCTATAACTACCTAAAAGTCTAAAACTAGCTTGTCTCTCTTCTAACAGACGCCCCTAATAACCTAAGCTGCCCTAAATGTCTAATCTAAGAAGCTCCCTAACCTGCTATTATTTATAGAAAGGAAAAAGGACCTACTACTCTTTCTAACTAAGCTCTAATATAAGCTTAAAGGAAACTCTAACTAATTCCCTAATAAAGAAGCGCGATTAATTTACGCTTACTCCTAACTTAAATAAGACCCTACTACTCTTATTAACCTATTAATAGGAAAGGATATTTGCACTGTAGAATAACTTATTAGGTTTCTTTAGGCTACTTATAGTAACCTAAACCGCGAACTAACTACCTAGAGCTAACTAGATAACCTAAAGTAGGGAAATAAGGGTTTCCTCTCCTACTTTACTAACTTCTAACGCCTAATTACTAATATAAACTTAAATAAGGGCGCCTAGATTAACTAGCTCTGCCGTTCTCTATTAGATAACCTTTACTAAGTAATAGTTAGTATCCTAATCCTCTTATCCCTAAATAACTATGCTAACCTAATCGCCTTATATAATAATAATATAAGGTACCTTCTAGCCCGCCGCTTTGCTCTAACTACCTCTTAACGCTCCTCGCCCCCTTATAGGGATCCTAATATAATAAAAATAGACTTAAGCTATACACCTGCTAGATTAAAGGAGCGTAAGTACCGCAGGGAGAAAGAACTATGCTTTAAGTGTAGTAAATATAGCTATATCTCCCGCGACTATTTCGTTCCCCTTCCCTATACTTAAAATAATAGCGTTCCTGCCTCTGCCTACTCCGCCACTTCTCTAACTTATTAGTAAAGGAGTTCTAGCCTAACTACCTTATCTTATAGCCCTTTCTAATAATCCTGCTAAAGCCGTAGCTATAGAAGTTTATAAAAAGGCTTATCCTAGAGTTAAGTTACTCCCTAGGACCTATATTATATTAGATCTCTACTAACCTTTAGACTGCCTCCCTAACTAAGGATTAGAAGTATTAAATTAATATACCTATCTTATTAAAATAGGGTAGACTTATTACTACGGTCTAAGCCCTTATTAACTTAGAAGCTAATAGTATTAGATATATAAATTAAGATCTAGCGCGCTAATTAAATCTCTAACTAAAACCACTTGCCTAGACACTACACCTAACTAGATTTAATAGAAAATAACTTAAAGGAGGTTCTATTTTATATACAACCTCTACTATAATTACCTACTATAGTTATAAAAAGTAATTAGAGCTGTACGTAACTAATACTAGAAAACATAAGCTAATACTAGGCTAACCTTAGTTATATTAATATAAGGTTACCTTTAATTACTAGAACTAAGTTCTAAAGTTTAACTTCTCCTAATGCTAGGCTAGGTGCCTGCGCTAACACTAATATAAAACTAGAACCTAAGAGCTTATTGCTATAGGCACCTAGACACCTGTAGGCGAGAGACTAATAAGAGTTTAGAGGAAGTTATCCCTAAACCCCCTATATAAGGATACCTAACGGTTGCCTAGTACTAATAATAGAGAACTAGACATCTGCTACATTAGAGTAGCACCTCTAATAATCCTGTCCTAATAACTAAACTATAAGATCTTCGCTGCCTTTATAGCTAATATAGATAAAGCCCTAGAAGAAAGGAAGTATACTAACCTAGTGATAAAGGTACCCCGTAAGTACTATAACCTGTTATATATATTCTCCTAAAAGGAAGCTAATAAACTGCCTAAGAGATAATTATATAACTATAAGATTAAACTAATACCTAGTAAACACCCTAGATATAGACCCCTATACGGTATATCTTAGAACAAACTAAAGGTGCTATAGAAGTATCTTAATAATTACCTATTAAAAGAATTTATCTAAGCTAGCTTATTACCTGTCGCCTCCCTAGTTATCTTTATAAAGAAGCTAGGTAGAGGTCTACGCTTCTGCGTTAATTACTAAGCGCTTAACGCCCTAATAATTAAGAACTAGTACCTAATCCCCTTACTATAGGAAACCCTAAGTTAGTTAAGTAAGGCTAGGTTCTACATAAAGTTTAATATTATTACTGCCTTTAATAAGCTACAGATAGCTAAAGAAGATAAATAGTTAACTGCCTTCTAAACCTAATATAGTCTATTTAAATACCTAGTAATACTGTTTAGCTTAGCTAATGCCTTAAGCACGTTTTAGTATTTTATAAATAACATGCTCTAACTGTACCTTAACATCTTCTGCACAGCCTATATTAATAATATACTAGTCTATAGTAATTTCTTAGCTAAACATAAGAAGCATGTCTAACTAGTGCTTAAGGCGCTAGAAGAAGCTAGCCTATAACTTAATATAGACAAATACGAGTTCTATAAGACTAAAGTTACGTACCTAGGGTACGTAATCTCTACTAAAGGGATTTAGATAGACCTAAATAAAGTTAGAATAATTATAGAGTAGGAGTATCTAAAGAACGTAAAGGATGTATAAGCCTTTATTAGGTTTGCTAACTTCTACTAATAATTTATTAATAACTTCTCTAATCTTATAAGCCTGCTTATAGCCCTTATAAAGAAGAACGCCTAATTCTAGTTTAACCTAATCTATTAGGAAGCTTTTAACGCACTAAAGAAAGCGTTTACTAAGGCTCCTATCCTTTAACACTTTAACCTAGAACTCTTAATAATCGTAGAAGCAGACGCCTTTAACTATATTATAGTAGGTGTTATATCTTAGACTAACGCTAAAGGTGTAACCTAGCCTATCGCGTACTTCTTAAAGCGTATAAGCCCTACTAAGAGTAACTACGAGATCTATAATAAAGAATTGCTTGCGATTATCTAATGCTTTAAGTAATAGAGACCTAAACTTAAAGGAGCCGCCTTCCTAATTAAAGTACTAAG
>MU005632.1:0-27611 GCA_010405425.1 Lentithecium fluviatile CBS 122367 | reverse complement strand
AGAGACTAAAGCAGTTAAGCAATTCTACACCTAATACCTAAACGAACTAGTACCTAGTAGCCCAGCAACCTAACGCCTAATTTAAAAAGAGAATAGGAGGGGGGTACTATTACGGTATCCTCCCTAGATCCCCTAACACTGCTAAGTCCTGTTCGTACTGTTATTAGTACGCCTAGAACTATTCTCTAAACTTTACCCTAACTAGTAGTTAGTCCGCGCACTAGAAGCACAGACTACCCCCCTAAGTATTTCTGCTTTGCACCTATTTTGCTATTTCTGTTCTGTATATAACGTCTTGTATTTACCTAGATATTGCACGTAGTAATTAATTAGTCTTCGCCGCAAGAACTAAAGGCCTACTCGTTGCGTCCTCGTAACACCTATAATAGTAGAACTATTTCTCTAAAACGCGTAGATTTATTATAGTCTACCTAATACTATAGTATTTAATTAAGAAATATAGTTTCTCTCTGCCTTCTATAATAAACTATATAAATAACTAAAAATTTAAGCCTAACTCTCTACTACTTTCTACTCTAAGTGTAATAGATAAACTAAGAATATAAATACTATAATAGAATAAGTTCTCTTTATATTTATAAACTATTAATAAGAGAACTAGGTATAATAGCTACTAATAGTATAATTTAAAGCTAATAATATAACCTATAAATTAATATATATTTCTCTATTTCTTATAAACTATAGAAAATATCCCTAAATAGGTTTTAAACCTCTAATAAATATAGTTTGCCTAGCCTATTAGGCACTGCAGATAGCTAATATAAATAAGATAATTAAGAAGATATATAATATAACAAAATTTATAAGCAAAGAGTTATTATAGACGTAAGCTATATAATAAGAATACGTAAACTAGATAAAAACACCTACCCTAGCGTACGTAGTAGGTAATTACGTATAGCTTAATGCCTAGAATATTTAAACTAACTAATAGTTAAAGAAGCTAAACTAGAAGACCCTTAGTCTATTTTTAGTAGCTATAGTAGTTTCATTCTACGCTTACTAACTAAACCTACCTAGTAGTATAAAGATATATCTAGTATTTTATATCTTGCTAATTTAACTAGCCGTACCTAAATCTAATTACCTGCCTAGTTAATATAACCTGCTATCTAAATCTATTATAATTAATAATAATCTAGAGTTTATTATTAAGAGCATTAAGAGAATCTACTATAATAAGAGAAAATAAGTCTTAGAATACCTAACCTAATAGACTAGCTATAATAAGTTATTATAGAAGCTAGCTAAGTTTCTAGAAAACACTAAAGTAGTTAAGCGATTCTATACCTAATACCTAAATAAACTAATACCTAGTAGCCTAGCATCCTAACATCTAATTTAAGAAGAAAATAGAAGAGGAAGTACTATTATAGTATTCTCTCTAGATTCTCTAATACTACTAAGTCCTATTTATACTATTAATAGTATGTCTAAAACTATTCTCTAAACCTTATTCTATCTAGCAGTTAGTTTGCACACTAAGGTATAGACTATCCTCTAAGTATTTCTACTTTGCACCTATTTTGCTATTTCTATTATATACACAACGTCTTATGTTTATCTAGATATTACACGTAGCAATTAATTAGTGTTAGCTATAAAACTAAGGACCTACTCGTTACGTTCTTATAATAAAGAATAATAATAAAAAAGTCTTTATAGTGTTTATAAAAATTCTGTAATTTATAGCTCTTATAGCTATTTATAATTAGCAGCTAGTATACACCTACACTACGCGCCTTTATATAGGTATTAAAGTACTTTAACTAGATAAAACTAGGCTTGTTTAACGCTAAACTATTAGAAATAACCTTAATAACCTAGTCCTAGGGTAAATTATAGAACTAGAAGGTAATAAGAACCTTACTAGGAAAGATAAGAAAGGATAGAATAGACTATTCTTTTACGTTAACTCCCTAGATATTTATAATCTACCTATAGTTCTCTAGCTATATTCTCTTTACGCTGCGCTTCTTAGAGCCTATAAAGACTATCTAGCTATAGATAACTTCTATTATAAAGTCTATTATATTAAAATTATATATACCTTTATCTATAATACTATCCTTTATCTTTATATTTCTAACTAGCTTAAACTAGGGCATTATAATGCGTAAATATTTATTAAAGGCTTACTAGTAATTATATAGATAGCTTTTTTAAAGCCTAATCTTAGGCGTACGCGTCTTAAAGTTATCTATCTAGTATTTACTAATAGGCTCTCTACTACGCTCTATAAGCAGATTATTAGCTATATCTTACACTATAGCCTTTATAGCGCCTATTCCTTATAAATTAAGATTAAGTATCTATTAGACTAGCGCTTTCTTCTCTAGCGTATCTATTTTCTTTACATTAGATTTATAATCGCATTAAGGAAGGGCTCTATTATATTAATCTTAGAGGATGCTTTAGAAAATACTAAAGGCTATAATAACGCGTCTTTTACTCTTATTATAATCTTTAATTATAGCCTAAATAGTAAGCTATAATATTCCTTTAGTATAAGTTCGCTATATATTACGTTATAGCGGCATTATAGTATTAGTTTAATATTAGGCTAATTTTAGTAGGGTAGATAGATTGCTTAGATTAAATAAATCGCTTATAAACTACGTTAGTAGCTAGGTAATAGACTAATTTATCTTAAACTAGCTTAAGTATATTAATAGCTATGTAAAGTTACGTATAATAGATATATATTTATTATTAATATATAATAAATATAGCAGCTACGCAGCGCTAGCGTTTAATTAATATTATAAAAAAATTTACTCTATATACTAGCCTATATATTTTAACTGCTTTAGCTATTTAATATAAGCTATTTCTTTCTACTTAAGCAAATATATAGACTTAAGATATAGAGATTACTAGATAGAGCGATCTTTATATTAATAAAATAGTCTTTCTATTAATATATATTAGAATATAAATAAGAGCCTTTATTAAAAAGAAAATATAAAGTAGTCTCTAGACTACTAGCTTTATACTAGCTATTTTCTAGCGTATTTTATTATTACTTACTATAAAGAAGGAACGGGAGAAGGAGGAATTTCTTTAGTCCTAGCTTCTTCCTATTAATAATAGAATCTAGAAACTACTATAAATAGTAATTAAAGGGCAGAAGTATCTAATAAAAATATAGCAATAAAGTAATAAGGTAATATAGAATATTATGTATAATATAACTATATTAAATTCTAGGTTAAGAAGAAACTATCTAAGAGCGGAGCAAGAGTTTCTTATATATATCTTTTTATTATTCTAGAATCTTCTACTTACTAATATATAATTAGTAATAAAGCATTCTAGAATGAATTACATAATAGTTAATAAGTATTAGAAATATAAGATTTCTAATACTTATTACGTATTTAGAAGGTAATAGAAAGTAGTAGAACTTTCTAGATATCTTAATTATAAATAATTGCCACCCTTAATATCTTTACTATTAGTAAAGCTTATATAATAAGCTATATAGCATTCTAGAGAGGATTAAGTATAGTATCTATTAGCAATCATAGCTTACTAATAGAACTAGGCCTAATTAGGAAATAACCTTAAAAAGGTTAGAAAGATCTTATATCTTTATACTTACTATTATTAATTATAAGATACTATTTCTTTTTATAATATTATATAGTATAAGATAGATATTAGAGTTATTTTATATAATAATTTAGCTTAAGTAGTAGGCCTACCTTATTAATAACCTTCTTTAATGTAATATATAGAGCCTAATAAGCAGTATAATTAATAAACGTATTAAAATTTACTAGATAGCTATATACTTAGGTATAATAGTTAAAATAAAGAATAAGCTTTAAGCTACTAATTAATACTAGTAGTAGAAATAGAAAATTTACTATATCTATATTTTTTATAAAGAAGCTCTATAAATGCAGAAGAGCTAGCAACTAGCTAAGAAGGTAGAAAATGTTAAGCTAAAGATAGCCCTGTGTAAGGACCAGCCAACGCACTAGCACGTACTACTAACGTGCTTAAAGTGCTATATTTAAAGCTATATAAGGACTAACTATACTACTATTTAAGAGAACTCTCTATAAAAAATAAACTTATTTAATTCTGTTATTATTACTTAGTTGATTAAAAAGATGTCTTTTTTTAGTAGAGTGTTCCTGTGACTAGAGTGTCCTATTAACTGGTAGAATACGTTATTGGATAGGCTTGCTGCACAACGGACATGGATATATATTTAACTAGAGTGGCCTGAGGAAGCTAGCGGCCCGTGCCTAGCGCTACGCCAATGGGTGCGGGTCAGCTCGGTAGAAGGTGGGGTGAATGGCGCAATATTACGCTCAGAACTCGTATCCCATATCTAAGCTTACACGACAATTAAGCACTGAAAGAAAGAAGGTTTCCGAGTCAATGCAGCATTCGGCACCCCAAAGCGCAGTCCGACTCCTGCGTCTAGACCAGAATTCCCACGCTACATATCTAAAACCGCGGGTTCTCGTACAACTCAGGAGTCATATAGACCTGGATACCTAGGTCCTTCTTGGTTGGATCTTCCTTCCTACCGATTCCAATGAACGTGAAGATGCCCGTCTTCTCCGCAAGCTTTCGGTGTGTGCTGTTCGCCGCGTTAGCAGTGTCGAGGTGTTAGCGCAAGAGAGAAAGCGGCATACGTACAAGACACTCTTTACTCGCTCTTCTATGGTCTTCCCACCATCATGCCACTCGTACTTCTTCAACCACGCATCCAAACCCTGAACAATGACCTCGTCAGTCGGCGCAAAGTTGGAAGGATAAAGGCACAGCTTTGGAGCCGGAGTTGGGTTCTCCGCCGAGAGCGAAAAGTAAATGGCCGTCAATTTTTTGGTAGCCGACGTGTATCGCGACGGATCCATGGTGGTGTTCTGCTTCCCGGCTGTGGTCTCGTACGTCGTGCCGCTGAGTAGGTTCATCAAGTCTCGGAACTTCTCCTTGTCGTCGTCGAGCTCGGGGATGCGGCCACCCAGGGTGTAGTAGTCCCAAATCTCGTCGAAGGAGTCGCCCCAGCAGCGCATGTACATTTTCATGCGTGCCTTGCCGGGCGCAACCAGGTCGGTGGCTAGATATCGCACACCGCTTTGCCATTCTTTTGGCTTGTCGGCTAGGAAGTCGTTGATGACAGCCAGCGACTTGAGGATGTTGGGGTACGAGTTGATGTCTGGAAGCTGCTGGATACCCTGGAAAACAGCCTGCCAGCGGGTGATATTCTTGGCGGCCGCCGCGTAGCAGGGAGGGAAGTAGACTTTGGCCATCACGGGCAGGCCTCCGGGAGCTGAAATACGCGGGTAGATGTCGAAGCCCAAGATGACCGACGTTTGTTGTCCGGACTTCTTGACTAGGGCTTTCTGCTCCTCGGCAGGAAGGTGAGAGTAGACGAACCACTTCTTCAGAGAGCGGACCCAAGTATCATCGAATCCAGGTGTCTTCGCCGCCATGGCGTCCACCACCTTCTGTGTTGTCTCCATGCTGAGTGGATTTTCATTGTCGGCAGGGTGAAGCGGGCTGAGGTCGACCACGAAGCGAACCGCCTGGCTTTTCGTCGAGCCCTTCAGTTCCCAGCTGTACTCTAAGGGAGTACCATCCCAGCCCACCCCGCTCTTGGCAGAGTTGCTATCAGGTCGAGGCCCCAATTGAGCACAAATCGTATCCCGATAGTAACTAAGGAAGTGGCGCTGGACTTCGTCCGGATAATTGGCCTCGAGCAGCATATTGGACAGCTCGCGACCACTGGTATTCCACCAGTACGACCGACTCTTCGCTGAGTCAGTTTCTCCAAAGGCTACATCCTCCTTGCCCAGAGACTGAAAGATTGGGGACTGGACTGCAACCGCCATGTCCGCTGGTGAGGTTCTAAGTTATGTAGAAGAGGATTGCAGTTTTATTCGTCTCTCTTGAAGTATCCAAAGAAGCACTTTGCTTTAAGCCATCACATAAGGTGCTACTCCAAAGCCTTATAAAAGTTGACGTTTTGAGGAGGTCTCCATAAGATGTCGGACGTATGCACTGGAGGTCGGCGCCCGAATCCCGGCACGTAGCATAATGCGGAAGATACGACGCCGGGCAAGCGTAACTCTAGATACCCCATACAGACTAACAAACACGGGTATCGGCCGTCGGCGTCAGCCCGTATGCATGCAGGGATCCTGCGATAGCTGCTCGTCGGCTGCACGATACGAAATTCTCAGCTCGCAATCCGCATTCCGGTAAGCAAAACCTAGGACACGGGCATAACTCTGACTGTATCTTGGTTGCATATGATTCTATAGAGATGTGTCCAACCCCAAGATCAAACAGGCTTTTAGTCGGCGAGGAGGCAAGATACAATGACTTTTAGGCGACGAGACGGTAAGAGACGACAATTGTTGGGAGGGGAGAAGCCACGATACAATGAAACTATTGTGAGGTCTACTAGCTCAAGTTTGGCCCACAGCGGTCTAGAATCGAAGAAGAATTGTGGCTCACTCGAAGACATGGGGGCAAGTGGTGGAGTATTGGGTAAGCTTACAATGGAACTTGATTGGTTCCCAAAACAGTTAGATAAGGTAGGAGGGAAGTAGGCTCTATACTACAAAGCGCCTTTGGGTTTATAAGCTTTTGGTCCATGTACCATGCCTGAAAGTGCAGCAGTCCAGAACGCGCCACTTATTGTTGATCGGTCAAACCAGCCTCTGTGTGCCTGAATTCAGCTCTTTCTACCACTTGTCCTATTAAAATCTTTTTAAAAGACACTGTCACACCTAGCAAAGCTTTTTATTTTATATAGACTGCACGTGGGTTTCGATCCGTGGCACAACGCAGTAAAGAAACGCAGTAAATTTGCCATAGTCAACGCCAGGGGCTCATCCATCAGTTTGGGTGATCAATTAGCTAGCCTCAATCGAAACCCAGTTTTATATTCGCCTGTGAATCCAGATGGCCGGCACGTCGAAGAAAGAGGCAAGCAACCCTGCCTGGCTATCCTGCTGTGTGCATCTATGATGCACAAACTTCTTGAGAGCTTTTCTGACGAGCTTTTCGTGTAGAATTTGACGACTCACGAAGGAGCGTGCGCCAGCTGCCGAACACGCAAGATCCGATGTGGACGAGAGAAACCGCGTTGTAGCAGTTGCTGCCGCGACCAGATAGAATGCATTTATTCGTCGCCCCCCAAAAGGGTAAACCAAGTCAAAGTTTTGTAAGTGACATCGATCGTTTTAGCGCGATACGGGAAGGATCTAATGCTGGCGATACTCAGGTCTCAAAACTTCGATGATATATCCGACCGCCTGGCTATGATGCAGGGAGAATTGTCTTCGTTGACAGCGATATTCAAGAGGGCTGATATTGCCGAGGGACTCAAGCTCGATCTTGATAAAGATCCTCCGCCGGTCGACATTCTCAACACCAATACAGAATCACCTCCCATCGCGGGACCTGGTCACGTGGTTCGAGATGATTCAACGCTCGTTGAGAGGTATCATGGCCCATACACGTTGGTCGCCTTATGCCGCAACTTTGGGGCAGATCTTGCTTCGCATGTTGAGGGCAATGACGAGGTTGTTGGCAGCTTGATTAACAAGATGTTGCTTGATATGAACACTAACGACAATTTGGACTTTGAACCAGGAACGGGGCAAGACGACACCATCTGTCTACCTCCGAGGCAGTTCCTCGCCGTCATGTTGGATACTTTCCTCAGACAGGCTGATTACAGCACTGATATCTTCTCCTCCCAAACCATTTACGAAGCCGTCGAGAGCGTCTACAGAGAGCCTTCAAGCCCTGCATCTGAGCCATGGGCACTGTGCTTCAATCTCATTATCCTCCTCGCCCTCGGCACCGAGCACCCAGTTCGAGGTGACGACCCCTTTGTGCGACCCATTCTACAAGCTGCGCACGTGGCTGCAAGAAAGCCGAGCTTCTTCATGTCGCTTCGTCTCGTTAATGTCCAAGCCCTGGCACTTCTCGTCAGTGACCCTCTACATAAGATTATATACTGTTCTATTGACAAATATACAGAGCCTTCTCTCTCAGCAGTATCACACTGAGACTTTCGGTGATTCCATCTTCGCTCAGGCCTGCATCCTAGCCAAGGCGACAGGCCTACATCAAACAAGCCACGGTGTCCGGTCAGATCTGTCTCCTGAAGAGGCAGAAGAGCGAGAAAAGGTCTTCAGATCATTGTATATCAGAGACCGGTATTCCGCAACCACACATGGGTCACAGTCTTGGCTTCCTAATAGACCCAGGACAAGTCTTGCCGACACACAAGGCACCCCTGCCTGGGAGTTGGCTAAAGTGCAAGATGAATTGGAACATCTTTTCTCTGCAGAAGCAGCCGAGATGACCATATCAGATCGCCGGCTTGCATTTTCTAGGGTGCAAGAGAAGCTGAAAATATGGTCACAGACACATTGCATTCCCTTCACAAGTCGCCCCGCGCCTAAAGATGTCCCCCACTGCCTCGCTTTTCTTGGGACACGTATGCGAGCAGTGAGCATTTACAGCACCACAAATACTGCACAAGTGCTTTATGACGCCCGATTGAGCTGTCTTCTAGTGGCTACATCCTGTAGTCACCTCCCGAATGAAGCACTGGCAGACGAACTAGATCGTCTACTCCGCAATCCTATATCCACATCTTTTGCAGCGAACTGGACACAGCCATCTTCCACCTCATCGCTATCCTCGCGGCCTATTTCTGCAGCGGCTTCCTCCGTGATAGAAACGCCGCAGAAAACTGGCCTTCTGACACCCTCCAGTCATACGTCCATTCAAACACCTTTTCCCATCCACCGCCTTGCCAGTGTTTTCCCCACCGCAGCTCTCTTTATACTCACAAGGCATATCCTCGGTATACATCCCGGCAGTGCCCAACAACCGCAATCAAGACCAAGCGGTCCAACCACCACAGACAACAATTCTCACCAACACGAACGCAACGAAGACATTTCCCTCCTTGAAACCCTCCTCTTCTGCTTCCGCAGCGCCTCACTATCAGCTACGACGTCAACATCCTGCACCAAAAATCCCGCCACATACACCTTCAAACTTGCTCGCATCCTCGAACACCTCATCGCCGTTATCCACGCCCTCGTCGACCCAATTTCCTCCTCCTCGTCCTCTACGTTCCCAAAGGATCCCCATCTCCTGGAAGTTCTAGGCTCCTCAACGGATGCGCTCAGCCTACCCAATCTCCACCTCTACACCAGTGGCAGCAACAGTGGCAGTAATATTTCCCCATCGTTCTATTCGAGTCTGTCCCTGCCGTCGACCACAATGACAAGTAGTTCATCCGATGCGTCATTGGCTATGACGCCCATATCGAGTTCAGCAATACCGGATACTCCGTTTGATATTTCGCAGTTTTTAAATCAGATGGGCTCGATGGCGAGCCCAGGCATGTGGAATGCGGGAGAGATGGGGATGCAGCAGCAGTATATACCAGAGCAGTCTCCGGGAACAAGGCGGGTTTGGGGGAAGAAGAAGAGGGCCCGGACAGATAGCGCAAGCGATGATCAGGACAAGGAAGTGAATTTTCGTCTAGACTAGAGTTTAGCCATTAGAGATTCGTTCTGGAAGGGTTTAGAATGTTTTCGATTTTTAGTCTTTTGTTTATACTGTAATAGATCTGTAGGGTCCTCACTACCTTTATTTCCTCCTAGAGAAGTACTGATATATATTTGTCGCGAGCAAAAGGCGAACCTTCTACTCCTAAGAATAGAGGATATATAACCGTCACACACCCCTCCTAGGTCGTAGCAATAGCGTAGAGCTGGCAGCTTTTCCAGGTTTATGTACATGTTGGCCGCAGCGCAACATGCCCTGTATATTCTGCTCCAGACACCTAGCCTCAACGTCTGTGGCCCTTTTGGCAGTTGGCTCAAAGCCTCTCGCGGCTTTCTAGCGCAATACTCTTGGCTATTTCCGTGGTGTGTACGGCTCGCTTGCGGTCACCCACCTTCCTAGCAGCCCACGCTTGGCATGCTGAGGCAGGAATAAGCGATTCCGGGCTCATAACTGTCGCGAGAGGCTTAGAGCCAACTGCCAAAAGGGCCACAGACGTTGAGGCTAGGTGTCTGGAGCAGAATATACAGGGCATGTTGCGCTGCGGCCAACATGTACATAAACCTGGAAAAGCTGCCAGCTCTACGCTATTGCTACGACCTGGGGGGGTGTGACGGTTATATATCCTCTATTCTTAGGAGTAGAAGGTTCGCCTTTCGCTCGCGACAATATTGTTAACCTCTATGCCTAGATAAAGAAATGCTCTGATTCCATACCTATCACTCCCCCATAAGAAACGCCGCAATTAACCTCCCTACCTTCCTCGCCTCCCTTTTCTCCATAATCGTGAAATGATTCACCCCATCCATAACCTTAATACTCAACCTCTCCTTCCCGACCACATCCTTCCAGCCTCTTGCCTCAAAATCCGTTCTATTATTCAATAACCACACCATCTCCCTCGGATCATCAGGTCTGATCTCCATTTTCGGTCCATTAGGATTTTTGCACACGCCATCGCGCGCGTACACAATGAGCGAGGCGGGAGCATCGGGCAAGTGGGCGGGTTCGTAGGCGTCCAGGATACGGATAAAAGCATCGAAGTGCGCGCGCAGCCAGTCAGGTGTCTTGCCGCCTTCGCCGAAAATGCCGAGCGAGTCGAAGAAGTCGTACATGCGCTGCGGCGGGTTCTGGAGGCCAATGGGATTCGGGCTGTCGAGGAGGACCAGGTGGCGCGGGTGGAGGAAGTGGTGGGTGTGGAGCTGGCGCGTGGCTTCGAGGGCAAGGATGCCGCCGGCGGACCAGCCGCCTAAGGCAAAGCGTAGATGACTGCTGGGCTGGAGGAGACGCCGGACTTCGTCGACATATTGGGTTACCATAGTGGACATTGTTATGCCCCGGCGTGTCATTTCGGCGCCTGTCTTGCGCCACGGGCAGTTGAGACCGTAGACAGCGACATTGGCTGGATTAATGGCTGGAGCAACTGCTGTGTAGGAGGAAGATGAGCCGGAGCCGTCGGGGAAGAGAAACAAGATCAAACTGGCGGTCTTGGGCGAGCCCGAGAGCAGGATGGAGGTGGCTTGTGGTAGGGAAGAATCGGGGAGCGGCTGATAGTGCTTTTGATCATCTTGTGATATCTTGTGGTCAGTGTATGATGGCTTGCTGATCTGTGCTGCCATTTTCTTCAAGATGGGCGGGTTCAGACCGAGAGATTTGTATAACGCCTCCTCAACGTCCTGCACGCTCTCGAATTCCATGAATCCAGGCATGTCCACATTCAGACTTTCTTGCACCTTGGTGATGATGGTCAGGCTGAGTAGCGAGTCCACCCCCATATCTAGCAGGTTTGTTGATGGCATTAGTTCTTCCATTGCTACACCCGTTTCTTCGGAAATGATCTGTCGCAGAATGAGAGAAACACGGGTGCATTCCGATGACATGTCCTGCAGCGGTGTCATGTCCTCCGAGTCTACCGGCGTGGTACTACTGAGTGCGGTATCCCGACTCTCCTCATCACTGCTGGAGCCAGTGGTAGCATGACCGTGTTGGTCACCGCCTGCTAAAATTTGGAGGTCTCCGACAGTCGGGTGGTCGATGAACAGGGTCGAGGGGAAGTCCAAGCCGAGCTCTTCGCGGATCTTGGATGTGATGGTTAGGGAGAGCAGGGAATCGATGCCGAGATTAGCAAACTCGCTCTCCAGTTTGAGCTCGGATAGGGGAATACCGACTTCCTGGCCGATGATTGCGAGGATACCGCCAAAAATGCTAGACGAAGAGCCGGCAAACTTGGTCTTTGCGGATTGCTGCGGTGCCGGGATAGGTACTTGTGCTGCTGAGTGTGCTGCCAGTGTAGGCGCCGACGCCGGTATCGACCGTCGAGCTGGTGAATCCGTCATAACAGGCTTGGTTTTCGCAGTGCCTGTTTTACTAGTGGGAAAGAAATGATCAAGCACGCGGCGTGGAACACCTTGGAACTACAGAATTGTTAGTCAAAAGTAGGCCCTTCGAACTTCTTCCTCCTACAGATGACAATCTTTGTATAGCAGGGAGCAGAGACGAGTTTCACCTACCGTCACACCTTCAAAAATAGCGACAAGCCGGCCATTCTCTAGAATGTATGTATCTCCCATGTAGGTAGTCTTCTCAACCAGATGCATCCGGTTATATGCACGATATGTCTTGCCTTCTTGGAGGGGCTCCGCTATCCGCATTCGTTCCCATCCATGGTTTATAAACACGGTTATCCGACTGTCGACATCGTCATTAGCGTTCATGATGAAGCCAGCAATGTGTCCTAGGCTATCTATCCACTTGGGGCTGACATTGAAACCTTGTTGTCCCACTTGGAATTCGACTGTTGATACGGCTTCCAGGTTTTTGCTGTCTAGAACAACTGCCGACATGCCTTGGTACTCATTGCTATACTCGACCACGGCTCCGAAGAGTTTGTAGGCCATGCCGCGCCTGATCACGTGACTGTCTTTACTCTGAGCAAGAGCTTCTATGCGCGACGTGATAAAGTGAGTGTTGCGTTTCCACTCGCTTAACCAGCGTTGTTGAATCGTGATGTATACGTCAAGCTTGCAGTGCGAAGCTGTGCGCTTGCCATTGCCATCCACACTAAATATGGCCATCGAAATTGTATTGGAAGACCATGTCGTCGTTGCTGAGGCACGGAAATAATGAGTTGACTCTGTGGGCACAGCGAAGAGTGGCATATCGACAACGACGTTGGCCACGTCTAGGCCAGTGGTATCAATGTCGAGTTTATTGGGGCCATGGACCAACATGTAGTTGGCTAAAGTCAAGGCAACATCTGCCCATAAAGACTGGTCATAGTAGAAGATTAGTACATAAAGTAAGGATAATAGGGATTGTTGCTCAACTTACCGAAGGACACAGAGAAGCCCCATTCACTCGATGGTCGTGTAGCACTGGCAGCAATCTAGGGTCATATATGTCTGATTGCACGACGACCGATGATCGATCAGTCCCATGGGACTCTTCGATTACCTGCTGCGCACAAGGAGAAATGTACTTGGTAACCAGCTTGCACTCGGCAGCTGGCGCCTCGATAGCAATTTGTTGAACCATGTTGTCTCCTTTGGTGAGACAGAAATCATTCCGGTATTGAATCCAGTAGTTGTTCAGATCCCATGCATACCTTGGGAGATCCAGCACCTCTTGTGCAGCTGGGAAGTGACGATGGTATTCATTCCAGTTGACTTCGACGCCAGCGAGGTACAGCATCTTGAGTGCTGTCGCCAGTGTCTCGTATGCATCAACGTTTCTGCGCAGAGTTGGGACTGTCTTGCACTGAGAGCCAAAATTCCCCTTGACCATACCACTGCAAACGGAATGCGGCCCGATTTCGAGCCAAATGGTACGTTCGGTGGCCAGGACATCGTTTGCTTGGCCCGCAGCGATGAGAGCACCTGAGAAATCCACCATTCCTCGACACGCAGCAACTAGATAGGATGCGTTTAGTGTATCGCTATTGCCCGCGGGTACAACTTTGGACAGCAGCGGAGACACGAAAGGAATAGTGGGGGGGTGGTAAGTGACCCCTTGTGATGCCGCCTGTTCAAACTCGATCAGAATGGGATCGACCTGGGCCGTGTGGAATGCAAAAGGAATGTTGAGTCGAATGACCTCTATGCCTATATCGGCAGCAGCCCGGGCGACGTCTGATACTTTGTTGACCGGCCCTGCGACAACATGCCCTGTTGGTTGATTGGCACACGCCAACTCACACCTGCCTTCACTGTCTGCAGTACTCTGGAGGAGCTTCTCCACATCCTCCAATGATGCTCGGACAGCGAGCATGGCATGCGTACCGACCGTGCAGCGCTTTTCCAGGAGTGTCGCCCGTGTGCCTACGAGGTAGATGGTATCGGCGACACTGAGCACTCCTGCTGCGTACAGAGCCGCGTACTCGCCCAGACTGTGGCCAATCACTACTGCGGGCAGTACGCCCCAGCTCCTCCAGAGATCGGAAAGAGCTATCTGAATGCAGACAAGCGCGAGTTGCGACGCGACCTCGGTGCTGGGGATGGGAGCAGAGGCGTCGATGTGTCCGACGAAGGCTGGAAAGCCTAGGTTTTGCGCGATGCGGCTAAGTGCCAGGATTCTGATGCGAAAGGCCGCATTGGTGTCAAAGAGAGACTTACCAAGCCCAGCGAATAGGGTACCTTGTCCCGAAAATACAAAGACGACGCGCGCCTGTTTTTTGGAAGTGGGCTTGATGTCTGTCGTCGGAATTGATTTCAGAGCGGAGAGAAGCGATGCATTATCGAGTGCAGAAACAAGGACTCGATAGTTGTGGTGCATTCGACGAGCGGTGGTGGTGTACGATAGTGCCGGGAGCGAGATAGATGAGTTCTTGTCAAGGTATGAGATGAGAGAGTCGATGTTGGCGGCCATGGACTTGGGCGACTTCGCAGTTATGGCAACAACATGGACAGGTCGAGAGTCCTTATCAGCGGTGATCGGGTGCAGTTTAGGTGCATCTTCCAAAAGAATAGCTGTATTTCCACCAGCGGCACTGAAGTTGTTCAAAAACGCGGCCCGTTTGCTATTCGTCCACGGTGTTGTTTTGAGAGCAATACGCATACCGCGCTGGGCAAGATCGGTAGGATAGTTGTGGTTGATTCGCGTCTTAATACCGACGTGGGGTGGAATCTCACTATGCTTCAGCATCAGGAGTACCTTGATGAGTGAAGTGACGCCTGATGCCGATTCGGCATGCCCTATGTTCGCTTTGGCAGAGCCGAGATGCATGGGCGCCGAACTTCTGTCGTTGGACGCAGGCATGAATGTCGACAGGACCGACTTCATCTCTGTCGCATCTCCAGCTTGCGTGCCTGTGCCGTGCATTTCAATATAGTTGACATCCAGTGGATCTATGTTGGCGTGGCGCATGATGCGTCTGAAAACGCTGGTCTGATCACCTTCATGCGGGCGTGTAATGCTATCTGTCTGTCCGCAATGATTGGTATTGGTACCCAAAATGACACCAAAGATGGGATCCTTGTCTGCGATGGCGTCTTCGACACGCTTGAGTATGACCGAACCCACGGCGTCGGAACGGCAATAGCCATTAGCTTCGTCGTCGAAGGCGTTGCAGTTTCCTAGAAACATGTGTTAGGTGCAGAGCCATTAAACATTTTTGACGTGTTACTTACCAGTCGTGGACAGAAAATGTCCCCTGTCCAATCCCGCAAAGTTGTCAGGATTGGTGAGTACATTGGTGCCACCAGCAACGGCCGTATCACAATCGCCTCTCCAGAGATAGCTGCAGGCAGCCTGAATGGCAGCAAAACTGGACGAGCACGCAGTGTCGACGCTCAGACTAGGCCCGGAAAAGCGGAAGAAGTAGCTATGGGATCACCCCTCAGTCAGTCACATGTCGACCCATTTAAGCGATCAGTACTGACCTAATACGACCAGGCACGAAAGCTCGGTTACCTCCTGGGATGAAATAAGTTCCAACGTCCTGCCCACTATTGACCTCTCTCCAATCATCACTCGTGGTACCAAAAAATACACCCACACGATCCTGTTGCGTGCTCGCCGTGCGGTTAAGAACCATGCCTGCCATCTCCATGGCCTCGTAGGTGGTCGTGATCGCGAGCCGTTGTGCCGGATCCGTGTTCTCTGCTTCGCGTGGCGACATGTTGAAGAAACGCGTGTCAAACAAGCCAGGCTCATCTATAAAGCAGCCATACTTGACACGACTAGTATTTTTCTTCTTTCCTGTTGGATCGTAATGGGCTTTCCAGTCAAATCGATCAGACGGTATCACTCGATGGACATCACGGCCGGCTCTGAGGAGGTCCCAGAATGCTTCGTTTGAAGCGGCTGATGGAAAGCGGCCCGAGTAGCCAATGATGGCTATCTTAGAGTTTTCAAATCGACCGGTGGGCTGCGTGGGGATCTGGCTGGTGGACAGCGAAGTGACATCTTCTATGGCCACCTGGAGACCGACGTCTTCCTCCAGTGTCGTGGAGACCATGGATGCGGCATGGCTAGAGAATGGCAGAATAGTGCACTTCTGCTGCTTCACTGCGGCAAACAGATTGCGGCACGAGGCAAGTATCAGGTCCCACCGTACCGCTTCTCTCAAAGCTTCTTGAACCACGATTCGAAGTAGGTCAGCAAGACTGTCGGCTTCAAAAACCTCGCCTGTCGAGGATGAAATTAAAGGGAATTTAACTTTTTGTTCTTCCTGTTGGCCCCGATCTCCAACGATCTGCTCCACGTCATCGTCGTTGAAGAGGTGGGCGGCATGGTAGGGCGACTCAACATCCAGATATCGAGAAGATTTCAGCCGGGAAGAGTTTCTTGTCACAAAGTCTTGTAAAATCGGCGGTCGTCCACTCAGTGTTGTCGCTTTACCAGTTGCACTGATCCAGAGCGGTGAATTGCGAAGCGGAGTCTTTGGCAGGCATGTAAGCTAAAATCATCTACAAGGACGCAAGCTCTTCTTACTTGGATATGTGTGTACTCTTTCAGCATCTCCTCCACGTCCACAACCCTCTGAGCATTCAAAGCAACTGACCATGACTTTGATTGCGTGGCCTGTACTCGCGATAGGCTTTGACCGACTAGATACGAGCGAAGAGCGGTCTTGAAAGCGGTCTTCACAGCTTCTACTCCATTGGGTATGATATCTGGCAAGCTTTGCGAACAACTGACGGCCGCGGCGGCAAACCCGCCCGTGCAGGGGCCAAGCACAAATGTGTTGGCGGGCGATGGATATGACTTAGAACCCGAGCCGTAATATCTGACCATGTCGCGATTAGCACACATACTGTCTGGATTTGTGAAATAAATTGTTTCGTACGTACACAATAAATTGAGCAATCTCATGAACGCTCAACAAGAAAAATCTTAGAATTGGTGTGCCTTCTGTCTCTCCTAATTTAGAGACAAGATCAATGAGAGTGGTGAACCTAGGGAAGAGAACTTGTTGCTCCACAGGAAGGGTCTCGAGCAACCGTCGAAGAGCGTAATTGACGCGATCTAAGAACGAAGTGAGCAGCGCATTTGTCTTGACATGCAATATGCGGCGAAACTGCTCCTCGAACTGTATCAAGCTTAGGTCGCCAAATAAGAGTATGTGGCACTCCCGCTCGTGACTTTCGGCCTGGGCCACAGGAGCAATGAAAGCCATGGTAACCGGATTTAGCCTTGGCGTCAGATGAATGGACAAAACGTGGCCTCCTTATAACTTCCTTTAAGTGCTGTGCCTTAAGTAGTACCCATAGTAAGTACTTATTTCTAATAGGGAAAGTCCCAGCTGATGCCGAGACCCAAGACCCTAAAACAGGGGTAATCAGCATATCCTAGGTCCGGGGACCGGGCTCCGGCTGTACGCTGCCTCGGCCACGTGAAGAGCAGTTGCTTAGGTCCAAACAGACATAGATCGGGAATCCGGGCCCGGTAACGCATTGCTAATTGAACGACATCTTACCTTCATTCTGCTACTCAGTCTCAATACCCATAATATGAGATCTGACTCTTGCCTTTGTATGGCGGCCCGTGATGATAATTCATCTTTGCTCTCCATTTCCAATCTCGCTCTTACAGTCGTAGCATATAGGCTGTCTACCTACCTTCTCATCTCCCGTGTCTTATCGCTTTTGACCTTTCGTGCCAAGATGGCAACCCAAGGCCAGAAGCTCTTCGCTATCACTATCTTCGGGTATAAGAAAGAAGATATGAACAAGGAGGAATACCACGACTATATCAGCAAAACCCATGCTGGGCACCTTAAGGCTTTACTAGCGAAGAACGATATTGTATCTTACACCATGGTGAGCAATTGCCTTTTTTACAAATGGTGTTTCCTAATTTCCCACAGCAACACAATACGACCGCAACTGCTTCCCTAATCTACCAGATTTATGCTGGCCATCTCCCCGCCTCCAACGTATCTGATGCGGATGCAGTCATCCAAATCGTCTTTAAAGACATCGCCGACTATCTCCGCGTGCGCCAGGACCCCCATTTCATCAACGTAGTCAATCCCGATCATGGCAACTTTGCCGATCCGAAAAAGACACGCATGTCTGTGGGGTCTTTCGAAGTGCACGTTAGAGATGGGCAGGTTGTGTCGTAATGTACTTGAGCGTCGAGGTTATATGGGGATACCTAATTTGAGGTGGATATGGAGTTAGATAGCTAGCTGAATGAGAGTCTGGATTGACTTGACCTGATAGAACTTGGAGATTTGTTACCTTTATTCCCATACAATTGTTTGTCTGATCAGAGCTAGGATGAGAGACCATATATAAGAGGATCAAATTTACCAAATGCACTGCTACCTGTTGATTGTCATTCCAAAGTCTATACATATCTTCTTTTATCATGCATTCACAAGGAGACTCTCATAATCGCGCAGCTGTGTTTCATTGACTAAGTGCTTACTTTCATAACTCACTCTCTTAGGCACATCCCCCCCGTCCTCAGGGAACAGCACACAACCCCGGTTAAACCCCAACCCCTCTACAAGGTCGACCCAATCTATACAACCATCAGTACTTAATCCATGAAAGAACAGCTCGAGGCCCATAGAGCATTGACTTACCGCAAAGACATTGATACTAGCAACACCATTCGTCGGCGTCTCACTCGCAAAGGCAGTGACATTATTCAACCACCCATACTTTGGACTAGCTGTCTCAAAGAAAATGTCAATATTCGGTATATGCGCCTTCTCCGTCACCATGATGGTGGCCCCATCCGTGGTCTGCATGACGTAGATCGCGTCAGCGGTATTAATGCCCGTGGGCGAGGTTAGGCTCCAGATGGTACCGGAGAAGATTTTGCCTGCACGATGGATCCATCAAATGCTGTTCCGTGTTGGGTTGAGATGAATGAATGAAGGTGGGTCGGGAAGGGGTGTTCAGCCTTACCACTAAGCTTCGGTCCCGAGAACTCTCCACTAATAATGGGTATCACGACCCTGTTTCCCAGGGGCGTTGAACCAATAATGGTAGGAGCACCACTGGTAACATTGGCTGAGTAGAGAAATGTCACAGCCGGCGGCTTCGGGGCTGCAAGAACGTTTGCGGCGAGGGAAAGGAGGAAGACTCGGAGGAAAGTCATCTTTGCAAACGTGATTGGTGAGTGGACAGACTTGACTTGAGATCTGCATCAAAGCCCTGTTATAACATGTTGCCTGGTTCTACTCTGACTATCACAGTGATTTGATTCGTGTTGGCCTACATGAACGCACAGCCACCTGCACAGAACATATTCGGCTGCGCTCCCGGATTCCGAGCTCCGCCGGGCATCGGCGTCCGGTTTTAACTCGACAGAGAGATGGGATGTACGATTTAGTATTGCACTATAGCTATGCACATTGCGTCAAAAAGGTGTCGTTGATTCCTAGAGCTTCCCTGTAAAGATCGTATTGGCTTGACACTGTTACTCAACGATTGAGAATGAGCATCCAGGACCTCCACGTTATCGTCGTTGGTGCCGGTACGTTATGTCTAATCTCAGTTTTTTTTTCTCTGATACTGATTTTCTATCGTCGATTAGGCATTACCGGCCTTCTTACGTGCCAGGGTCTAAGGAAGGTACGTTGCTATCTGCTCAAGGTTAGCACTGCAGATGGTTAATTTCCATTAACACCGCAGGCCGGCATCCGGTATTCTCTCTTCGAAAGGGATGTCTCGATGAACTATCGTAGCAATGAATGGACCATGGCCATCCACTGGGCTCTCCCGCTCCTCAAAGAGACTCTGCCCGCAGAAGTGTACGCCAATTTACCAGATATTGCCTGCAACCCCACCGTTGGCATTCACTCCGGTCTCTACCCCATTATCAATGGAGAGACGGGTGATCTAATCACTGGGGTGCCTTACAAAGATGGTCTACGAGTGCCACGCAGCAAGATGCGTGCTCTGTGTGCACAGGGAGTCAACATTCAGGTAAGTCAGTTTTCTTCTAGGCAATATGATGGGTTTATTTTCGAAGGCCGGGATACAGAAAGCCATCTAGTTTCACGTTGAGGATTTGGGCTGATGCAAGTCGCGGCTAGTATGGCAAAGCACTCGTTGATATCGCGTTCAATGAGAGTAGCAACGGTGTCATTGCGACATTCTCAGACGGGACTCTTGTCTCAGGAACTATGGTTATCGGAACGGACGGACCCAGGTCCCGGGTACGCGAAACGGCCATGGGAAGTGCGGAGAAGGCTGCGGTAACGAAGTTTCCTATCTTCCACACCAACATGACGGTTTCCTACGGTGATGCAGAAAAGGCACGATATGTACGGCAGAAGTTTCCAACCAGCTATTTGGCACTAAGCCAGAGGTCGTTTCATGCATTCCAATCCAGTGAGTGCAGAGTTGCTTTGACATCCTGCTTCAAACACCACACGCTAACCATGGAATCTCTTCAGTTTCCAGTATGCCCGACGGCCCTGATCATCCCGAGTCCTGGATCTTCCACATGGCCATGGCGTGGCTGGGTGATAGCAACAACATGATGAGTTATCCGGAACGATTGGCTATGATCAAAGCGAAGGCTGAAGGGCTTGGCGAGCCGGCTCGGTCCGCATTCATGTGGATGCCTGATGATACCGAAGTTCACAAGGCTGATATTAGCTACTGGATCAGCCAGCCCTGGAACAACCACCATGGGAGATTGACGCTAGTGGGCGACGCCGCGCATCCCATGCCACCCTGTACGTAACATATTGTCTGTTCCTTGCCGTGATGCTGAACTGCGGCGGACCTCTTCAGCCCGAATTAGCACATAAGGCTCAAGCTGACGTGCGACACCAGATCGCGGCCAAGGGCTGAACCACTGCATCTGCGACGTCTCACACCTTCTAAAAGGCATTTTAGGTGTCTGCGATGGCAACACCACCCTCGCCGAAGCTATCGACGTGTACGAGAAGGAGATGATTCCGCGTGGAAAAGAGGAGGTCAGCTGCTCGGTTGAGAACGGAATGATGCTCCATGACTGGAACAAGATCCAGGAAAGCCCAGTTTTCCGACGCGGATTCAAGCCAATGGATGGGCACAGTAGCGTAGAGAAAGAAAGTGTTAAGGCCTAGATTGCGCGAATGTAAGTCTGCAGAAGAATGATTGATAGTGAATCAAGGAATAATTTCTGATTGAAACCCATGGACATGATGCCTGCTACTACGATGTTCAGGCCCACAGAAGAACATCGTCTAGTTCGGAGATAGATGAAACGTAATCATTGCCGTCGTCGTCATTCGAAATGGGTGATGTAACGGTGTTTCTGGTACTGTACCACGTTTTTGTTGTGCGATGTTGCGCGTGCTTAAGAGCGTCATAATGTATAAAAGGTAAATGACTGAATATAAATAGACATGGATGGATGGATGGATGGATGGATGAATGAATGAATGAATGAAAATGGTACAGCTAGAGCTGAAACTGATTAGCCGAATTAGTCATTGACACGGCCACTAAGATGCATGTGTGCTTATGCCAACGTCAGCTGTGTTCCCAAGAATCAGTCGGAACCCGGAACCCGAACACCATGCGCTTGCAAGTGTACAATCTCACCGGCTCATGCATGATCGCGGAAGGAAACCTTCATCCCAAAGGATCCTGCAGGGAGGGATTGGGTGCCGGCCACGTGGAAGTCGAGCTCATAGTGCCCGGCGCCGGCAGCTTCGTCCCGGGATTTTCTATGTGTTGGAAATCTGTAGATAGATTGGGAGCTACGCAATATCAGCAACGCATTACTTTCTTTTCTTGACACACCACATACGACTAGTCATTTTACACCCTACCACAACTTCAACATGTCCAAGTTGCAAGACAACAGTCTCGTGCCCATAGCGTCTAAAATTCTCTCTCACATCACCGAACTCTCCCAGCACCTCTCCCTGCACTCCATCGCTCCCCCGAACCTCCGCGTCGGCGCAAACTCCGACCTCTGGACTGCCCACTCCGCTAAGATCGATGCCCTGCGCTCGACCATCCTCGGCCTGACACAGCGCCTCGACAAGCTTCTCGAAGGCCCACACGGCTTTCTCCATGAGTACGTCTCGCCAAACTGGGAGCACGGTGCATTGTACACGCTTCTCGAGTTTGACGTGCTGCAGAAGATTCCGCTCGAGGACGGTGCATCGGTATCTGCTGTGCGGCTTGCGGAGCAGTCGAGCCTGCCGGCTGAGAAGCTGTTGCGCATCTGTCGGCTTGTTGCCACGGCTGGCATCTTGGAAGAGAATAAGGAGGGTGAATTCGCGCATACGGCTATTTCAGAGACGTTGGTGAGGGACGAGGGGTTCAGAAGCTGGGTTCATTTCCAGTACGTTTTCCTCAGATGTTGCATTCCTACGTGGTCGTTCCTCTCATTAGCAGTAAGGATTAGAGTCTCTGCTAATGGGCTTTGTGCCAATTCTCTAGGTTGTTCGAGACCAGAGTCGCAAGCGCGCATCTAGCAGACTCGCTGAAGAAACCGAATCCGTTCTGGACGGGCGAAGCTGCGTTCGAGCATGCGTAAGTCCTTTTCTTCTTTCGTAACGTAAATTTAGATATAATTTCACCGAGGACGCGACTAACAAAACATCACACCAGTTGGGGCGTGCCAATGTACACCTGGCACGCTCAGCACCCAGAGAAGGGGAAAAGATTCGCTCAAGCCATGAACAGTGTAGCCCAAAGTCAGCTCTTTCAGCTCTTATATCTCCTTATTCAGTACCCGACTGACAAAGCACGGTGGCATAGCCCTTGACCCCGGCGACAGCCTCATAATCGACTGGCTCTCTAGCCACACCAACTTCACCCAAGCCTCAAATGCACTCCTCATAGAAGTCTCCGGCAGAACAGGCTCTTTCTCGCAACGCCTTGCGACCCTCTTCCCGGCCCTATCCTTCGAAGTCCAAGACTCCTCCCCAGAGCTCCTATCCCGCGGGGAGCAGCTCATCCTCTCGAACCCTGACCCCAACCTTGCAGGGCGTATACGTTTCCGTAACCATGATCTCTTCGGCCCGCGCTCCGTTGGGGATCTCCCGGTCCACGAGGATACCAGTCCAACCATATTTCTCCTCCGCAGCGTCCTTTGGAACATGCCAGACGATTCTGTCGCCTCACTCCTCCAATCCTTCATCCCTTCCCTCCAATGCCGCCAGGCCAATGGACCGACGCCTTGCCTACTCATCAGCGACCTCGTGTCCCCCGTCTACGGCACCTTCGCACCGCACGTCGAGAAAGCGTTCAGACGGCGCGACGTCACCCTCATGACGATGCATAATGTGCAGCAGCGGACAGCGGAGGAGTGGGGAAATTTGATAAGGAGGGCGGATGCGAGATTCAAGGTGAGTGCTCCTTTTTGTATTCGGTTGTAGGCGTGGTTACCTGTAGCTAACGATCCGGATGATGAGTAGGTGACGTACAGCGAGCGCTACTCGTCGCATAGTTATCGTGGTTTATGGCAAGTACAACTTAAAGATGATATTAAGAGTAATATCTTGGATAGCGAGTTATAGTACAATGTAAGCAGTAAGGATAAGTTGGCGATGCAGGGTTTGCAATAGTCCAACGGCGTACAATCTAAACTTGTGCGCTTGCACGCGCATGATTTCGCTATAAAATAAACTGCAAGCTCGTCATCGTAAACTTGTCAGAAGCGTTATCTTTAAAGCATTCGCCGTGCATTAGCCTATGTATGTAGGCGGTTCCCAATACTTTGAATGTAGGCTTCTCGCCTCCCACTCCAGTTCCTGCGATTTCCCCAGCTTGAGAACGCAAAATGCATGGTGATTGACTGCTAAAAAGCATCGCCACAATATCACTGCGACCACTGGATTGAGGGGCAAAGCCGAAGTAGCCCTTCTCTATGACGACGAATCTTCTATCATACACAACCAACCTGAAGAAGTTAAGAGCGCTGTTAATGGAGGACTAGTATTCCTACGATCCTATAGGAACTGAATCCATTGTAATATCGGCGTTAATGAATGACATCCGGAAAGGCAGCTTTAAATCAACCACATCCCTTTTTGTTATATGTTTGCTATGCGAATCGTGGTTTTCAAACTAAAGACCGATAATTATTATTAATGTAAATGCATCGTGCACAGATTGGCTAGTTGGCATATACATCTTATAGGGGCGGTCTTTAATACTTAAGAGGTCTTAGGCACTCGAAAAAACTTAGTAAGGTTCCTTTAATTAGTGTTAGTAGCAGAAGTAATTGTGTCTATTACGACACCTGTGCAAGTAGCTGTACCTTAGGCATCCACTTTCTAATCTGTAAGCTAACCTACAGCTGCATCGTACATTCCACCTATATTATATTATCTGTTACTATTCTAACAATCATGTTCGCACGGTGGTAACTCCGTCCAATTCGGCACAAAGAATTGTAACGCGAAAGCAGGATAATCTGCCTAATGTTTTAGAAAGTCTAAGTCTGCGTAATGTAATGCCTAAGCTTAAATAAGGACTACACATACCTCCTGTAGAATGCAATAATAACTTGCTTTAAGAAACCCTTAACTTAGACGCTTAAGCATACTAAGAAGACCGTAGATCTTATCTCTTAGATCCGTCGCTGCTCTAAACTTAAAACGACTAAGGGTTTATAGAAATAGCTCTTTTTCTCTATATTATACGTCTTAAGCATCTCTAAGTTAGTAAAACTGTCCTATATTATAACTTTAAGATAGATTAAAGAATGGAGTTACCTTAAGGATCCAGCTAAGCTTATCTTTATTTGCTACTAAAATAGACGGTTGCTACCGCAGATTAATATATATGCTTTTATCGCTACTAAGGAGGCAGATTATATCTATAAAATAGTTAAGAGCTCTAGAATTAGGACCTATCTAAAGGAAAATAGCTAAAGCATTATTATATATGTTAGTTATAAGACTCTATCCGTATAAATACCTAGAAAGATGCTTCTAGGGGGCATCTAGGCGCTACGCTACTTTGTCTAGCCGCGCCTTAGTAGAGGAGGCATCTAGGCGCGATAACTCTATAGCCCTTATTAACTCTTTCTTCTCTTCTTCCTACGTAACGCGTACTTAGCCCTAGCAATCCTACTTACCTGCGCTTATATTTACGCGGCCGCCTAGGCGCAATAGTATGCTAGTATGCCGCTAGTATAGCTACGCTGTCTATAGCCTTAATAAGCACCTAAAGTAATACTATAGCATGCCTACTACTAAGTAAAGAGCATAGCTTACCTTATATAAGAATGCTGCGCCCCTTCTACTAGTAGATATACCCTTACTAGAGCTATAGTGGTGTTTAGTTAATAAATTAGAATCTATATAGAATAGCTTTACGTGCAGCTATAGTAGTAGTAGTAATAGTAAAAGTAAGAGTAATAGTAGTACCTATAGCTTTATAAGCATAAGTTATAAGTAGATATAGTAGTATATAAACTAATACTATAGCGTTAGGCTATCCTACTAGTTATCTACCTCTACTATCTTCTACTAGAACTACACAGCATAGCTCTAGAAGCCTATAAAGGTATAGAACTTCTTATTACAACCTATAATTTAAATAAACTTAGATAAATAATTAGTAACTAAGCAGCCGCTAAGGGTATGCATAGAGAAAGTAACTACTAATTAATAATAAGTTACGTAACTAGTAGTTAGGCTAAGAACTACTAATAGCTATAACAGCTACTACTATAACTAGTAATAGTTTAGAGGATAACTACTAGACTAGACTTATAAAGTATATAGAAACTCTCGCTATATGAACACCTGGAAAGATGCCCCTGGGGGGCATTCGGGCGCTACGCTCATTGGTCCAGCCGCGCCTTGGCGGAGGGGGCATCCGGACGCGATGGGGGGCATCCGGGCGCGACGACCCCCCTACGGCCTCTAACCATATAAACACCCTCGAGTTTGCCCCCCGGGGGGACAAACTCGAATGACGCTGATTGGCCGCACCCGTCTTGCCAGGGGGGCCATACTCGAGCACACCGGGGGCATACTCGAGCGACGACCCTACGGCCTGCCCGCAACGCGCACTCGGCCCTGACCTAACTACCCTACCCGCCTACCCGCGCGCCTGCTTCAGCCAGCGCACATGTTTGCGCGGCTACCCGGGCTCGACGGCGTGCTGGTATGCCGCCATCATGGCCACGCCGTCTACGGCCTTGACGAGCACATGAAGCGACACCACAACATGCCTGCCGCCGAGCGGAGAGCGCAGCTCGCCTTGTATAAGGACGCCGCGCTCCTCCCGCCAGCAGAAGTCCCTTTGCTAGAGCCGTACGGGCGTCCGATCAACGAGCTAGGACCTGCGCAGGACGGCTTCGCGTGCTGCAGGCTGTGTAGAAGCGGCAGGTGCGTACTAAGCTTAATAAACTAAGCTAGTTAACCTGCTTCTACTGCTAGGCGCTTCTATATAAGGTCTTTAATAGTAACGCTACTACTACTACTAGGAAGAAGTAGGTAGTAGCTAACTATAGCCTCTAGTAGTGCCCGCGGCTTAACTGCGCAGAGGTAAATAGGATTTACTAAGAAATACGCTATAGTAGAGAGGTTTATATATGCTAAAAGTGTAGTATAATAGACTACCTAACTAATATAATATAATAAATTAGGCCTAATCTATAGTTAATTAGGCATAGCACTATAGGTACTAGTCTAAATTAAGACCTAAGATAGGGGCGATCTGTAAGATCTTAAGAGTAGATCTATTCTATACCTATACGTTTTTATACTAAACTTTATATATAAATATTACTAAGTAGTATAAGATATACTAGTCTATAGCTATGCATCGCTTATTTTATTATTAGTAAGAGTTAAGGCTAGAGGTTAGACTCTAAAAGTAATAGAGTTCTACTAGAACGTACAGCTGTCCATAGAAATATTAATATAATAACTAAGCGTAACCTATAGTAAGAAAAATAGTAGCTAAACCTAATTACTACTATTACTCGTAAATATTAAAGAGACGTTTTAGTATCTTAGAAAATATAAAGTACTTATCTATAGAGAGCATAGTACTAGTATATAGAATCTTAAGACGTATCTACTAGATTATTATATAGTAGTAAGTAAAGAGAGGAAGAGGATTATAAAGCACTACTAGTACTAGTAGATTAAGAAGCTCTAGGATATTAAACTACCTCTACTACTAGAACTACTAATTAAGAAGCTAAGAGAGTTACTAGATAGGTTATAGTATACTATAGGCTGTTATAACTTTACTATAATTAACATAGATAGGCTATAGAAGCATTATAAGGCAGAATATAAGTTACTATAGAAAAAAGATATAAGTACGCTTTTCTAAAAGGTTAAGGTATAGACGTTTTTCTAGTATAGTAGGCTATAGTAATACTTTATTATTAAGGCAGTAGTAAATAGCGCGTTATCTACTACTACTTACAGCATAGCAGACGTTATTAGTATAAAACTAGCTAAGTAGAAGGTAATAATAAAGGTATATAAAGAGTAGTTAAATAGAGAATCCAGGTATAAGGTTAGAAAAAAAATTAGAGATTTTTTAGTAGAATAGTTTAAGAATAGACTAAGAATAAAGGTACCGCTATCCGTTTTTTAATATCTGTTCTAGTAGTGGAGATATAAGGGTAAAAGGGCT
>MU005631.1:233752-251888 GCA_010405425.1 Lentithecium fluviatile CBS 122367 | reverse complement strand
CTTTATACCTATTTCGCTATTTCTGTTCTATATATAACGTCTTATATTTACCTAGATATTACACGTAGTAATTAATTAGTCTTCGCCGCAAGAACTAAAGGCCTACTCGTTACGTCCTTATAACACTATTATAGCAGAGCACCTAGTCTTAGCTCTACTTAAGTATATATACTATATAGTTCTAAGAAGGCTTAAGGTAATTCTTTTACTTATTATAGTTATAAGCCTAAAGTTACTAAGCTGCATATAAGCATATAGCTAGCGAATTTATACTTAGGTAGGTAACTATAAGTAAGGTAGCCCTAGCGCGTAGAATCTATGCTAAAAGCTTATAATAGAGACCTAGTTAGCAGCCCTGCGCTCCTATAGTAAGGGGGCGTGTCTTACCCTACGTACTTACGTAAAGAGTTGCGCGTCTTTATTATACTATTTAGTATATAGGGAGTGTGTTGTAGCAGAGCACCTAGTCTTAGCCCTGCTTAAGTATATATACTATACAGTTCTAAGAAGGCTTAAGGTAATCCTTTTGCCTATTACACTATCTTATACGTACTCTTATTAAACTAGGCCTATACGTACCTTTATATTAATATATATATTATTCTATACTCTACCTAGTATTAGAAACTAATACTACGTGCTATATCTTTTAGATATATAGCCTAGTAGTATAGAACTAGCCTATTACACTTTTTTAACTTCTTAGAAGTATATTTTCCTTTTCTTAGTCTAGATTAATAGCTTATTTTTTTAATAAGTGCTATAAATAGGCTAGTCTTTGCTATTTATTCTAGTATAAATTTTTAGAAGAAGTTATAGAATTCTAAGAAGAATTATATTTCTTAGAGGTTTATAAGCGTAGGCTATTTTTCTATTTTATTAATCTTTACTAGGTAAAGTTACATCTTCCCTAGTTCTAGTATAAAGTCTAGAAATTCTATTTATTACATGTAGAATTTATACTTCTTAAGGCTAAAAAAGAGTTATACTTACTTCAGCGTCTTTAGAACTTATTTTATATATTTAGTATACTTTAGAAGGTTTTCTAAGTAGATGTTAAGATCCAAGAATGTAGAATAAAGGGTAGAAAGGATAGGATAATAGCGATAATGCGAGGCAACGCCGTAACACCGTAACTAAGATTAGGTAACAATACCATCCCGCTAAGCCCTACCATCTAAGATGGTTTAACTATTACGGATAGCACGACTTTAAGAGATAGCATTGCTGTATATAAGAATACCAGGAACCCTATAGTTCCTAGTGTTTAACTTATTTAATAATCTATTATTTAGATTCTTATAAGTATTATTAATTTAATAGTTTTATAACTTTAATACTAACTCCCTGCTACTTACTTACGTAATTAGCAAGCCTCTCTCCTATTATCGCTCCTACCTAAGAACTAACTTACTCTTATAGAACTAGCTACCCTTTAGGAATGTAACATATTAAATACCCTTAATATAAGCAACTTTAAAGGCATTACTGCAGTTACTAACCCTAAGAATAAGGCAGCTAAGCTAGACCTATACTATAAAGACTATAATAAACTTAAAGGATAAATCCTTTAACTTAAACTCTACTTTTATATTTTAGAACCTAAAATAAAGGGTAAGGAGAAAGTTATCCTTATAGTATTATACTTATAAGGTAAAGCAGCTACCTAGGTCTAACTATACCTCTTAAGCTACCTAGCTAAGAAAAACTATAAAGGCAACGCTATTAATTAGATTATTAAAGACTATAAGAACTTTAAGAAAGAACTTAGATAGCTTTTTAGTATCGCTAACTAAGTACCTCTTACTAAATAAGCTATATAGTAACTCTAATAGATATATTCTATTACTAATTACGCTATGCACTTTAAAAAATACGCTATATAGCTTAACTAAGAGGAAGTACCCTTAATAGTTATATATAAGTAAGGCTTAAAACTAAAAATTTATAAAGAGCTACTACGCTTTAGAAACCTTATTACCTCTCTAAAGGACCTTTATAAAGAGTCTATTAGAATTAACGCTAAATAGTATAAATTATACTAAGAACTGCGCTAGTAAGGATAGAAGCTACGTTTTAGCTTTAGAAAGCTACCTAATAGCTACCTAATAAAGTATTAAACCTTAGGTAGCTAACTACAACGCTACTAATATAATAATTATAGTTATTAGCTAATAGAAGGAATTTAGTATAATAACTTAGAGAAAAGGGAAATAAGAGGACTAGGCTTTTATAAGCTATACTAGCGTAACTCTAGAGGACCTCTAGTAGGACTACAGTCTTAAGAAGTAGAGACGCGTAAATACTTTATATATAGTAAGCTTAGCTACCTTATAAAGAACTGCTATTCTAGGAATAAAGTTAAGTAATAGCTAAACGTTATATTAAAAGATAACTAGAAAATAGAGAAAGAAGAATAGGACGTAGTTAGTAAGATTAAGAGAATTAATCTAGAAACTATAAAACGCCTAGACACCCTAGATTAATAACTATATAAAGATCTAGAAGAACTTAATAGTAAAGAAAAACCCTATTACTCTATTTAGCAAGTACGAATACCGCATTTAGATATAAAGAAACCTTACCTAGGCATGCCTATAGTATAGGACTTTCTTAAAAAGTTTAAGATATAACTATGCGATAGAGATGCTCTACTATATAGAATTCTAGAAAAGAAGCCTAAACCTATAGAAGAAAATAGAGGAAGACTCTATATAGTTACCTAAGAAATAGAAGACACTATAAAGTATAACTATAAGTATTAAAATAAGAAATAGAAGTATAATAATAAACTACTAAACTACTAACTACGCTATTATATTAATATACGTAACTCTAAATATAAAAGTATAAGCTATATAATATACGTAGATAACTACTATAAGGTATACTACGTAGATAAGATTAATAGAAGCTACTTCCTAGAAGCTAGACATTAATATAAGTAGGAATAGTTTAATTGCCTTATAGATAAATGTAATAAATACCTATAAGATAAACGCGAAGCATAGTACTTTCTATAGAAAACTAACGCGGAAATTATAGTATGCACCATGCTAGTAGATAGCATCTACATCTAGGATAAATAGTAAAACTGCCTAAGAGTAATGTATAAGAAGCATTACAATAAGAAAGAAAAGAACGGTTTTTACTTACACCCCCTAGTGTTCGCTATATAAATTAACCCTAGATATAGTATAAGATATAAACTACGCAGAGGACGAAGTAATAATAACTACTAAGTACCTAAACTTAGATAATAACCTTTTTTAGACTAAAACTAAGGCGAGAAGACGCCTTCTAAGAATTTAATACTATAGGTAATAGAGCATTAATAAAACTTACTATCTAAGTTAGAAATATTAAGGCTAGAGCTATAATAGACTTAGAGGCATAGAAAAACTATATTTTACTAACTACTACTAGGAAAGCTAAACTTACGTTAAGATAGAAATAATAATCTTACCTCCTCTATATAGAAGATAGGGCACTAATGCCTAAGATACTAAGAATAGACTATAAGGTTAAAGCAACTCTTAAAATTAATAAACACTAAGAATAGATTACCTTTAATATACTAAGATCCTCTAGTTATAAAGTAGTTATCGCGTAGAACTACGCAAGCACCTTAGCTAGGATTATCTAAGATCTAAGCTTTAGAAATACAGTGCTTTAAGCTCAGAAGGAAGAGATTCTAGAGCTTAAAGCTATGTATATATAGATCTCTCTAGCTAATCTCTAGAGGCTAGTAGTTAATTTATTAATTATCTAAACTCTGCTTTTTAAAGCTCTATTTTTTACTATAGTTATAAGCCTAGCGCTTTAGAAACGCAGTTAGTTCTCCCTACGCACTTAAAAGAGCTAAAGAACGTTATTTAGTTAATTTACACTACTTATAGAACCTATACATATATACTACGCACTTTATTATAATAGCTAACGCTCTTTCTACTAGCTAGACTATACTTAAAGATAGTAGCATATAGCCTCTCTAGTTTATCTAGCTCTAGTTTTATATACTTAGTAAGAACCTGTAGGCTAAGATTAATCTTATAGCGCTAGAAGTCTTAAACTACCTCTCTAAAGCTCTAATACTCCTAACGCTTACTTAAGGCGAAGATATATAATACTAGAATAAGCTTACTAAGTATAAAGCTAAATTAAGTAACTAGGCGTTAGAAGCTACGCGTATATAATTAATATAGAACTAGGTAAACGCTATAGTAGCACCTAGGCTTATAGAAAGATAATAAATAACGCTATAGTGCCTAGTTAAAGCTCTAAAGGAAGATCTAGCCCCTATATAAGAGATTATAGAGAACACTGTTTAAGCAGACTATAAAGCGCACTTATAGAAAGTAAAGCTAGGTATAATAACTCTAAACGCGTAGTTATAATAATAGAATTACCTATATCTGCGCGTAAAGACGTATAAGATTACTAACGTTAAGGGCACGCTTGCTGCTTAGGATTTTCTAGACGCTCTCGCACGTAAGATTGCTCTAGACTAGGCTTACTATATATACTAGAAGATTATTAAGAACAGTGTCCTTAGGAATAAAGTCCTTACGCTTAATTAGCTTAGTAAGGTCTTTAGGTTAATACTTAGAAAATACGCGTTACGCGCTAATAATAAAAATCCTAGAATCTTTATAACACTTATAAAATAATCTAATATATAAAGTAGAAGTCTAAACGCTTAGAGTAATAGGCTAAATAGGCTCTGCCCCTACTAAGAGTATAATAAAAAGTATTTATAGTTTCTATTTAACTATAAGACCCTTATCGCAGCGCTTAATAGTAGTATATTAATCTCTAAAAAGGACTAATAGGTAATTCTTATATAAATTATAACTCCCTACTTTAAGGAAGTACGTGCAGATCTTATTAAATAAGGTTTAATAATCTTAGTACTAAATAAAGCTAAGCTTATTAAGAGATTTACTTTAGCAGACTACCTAGAAAGCATTTAAGCCTGCCTCCTTAATCTCTAGCTTATAATAAACCTAGAGATCTACTTAACTATAGACTTTAACACATACCTACTCTTAAATAGTATAATCCTAGATAATAGAGCAGCCTAACATCTTATTAATAGTAAGGAGCTACTTATTTATAGATTATTTAAGAAGACTTAGGGGGTATAATATGTTAAAGTAGGAACTTAATTCTTTCTAATTCTAAGGATTAGTACTTATAAGCTTAGAGGGATACTTTATAGAATAAAGAGTAAGGGTATAAAGAATCTAACGCTTATAAACGTTATTATAGTAGAAGGGTTTTATATTAATATTATCTTAGAAGCTCTCCTTAGGGATAAGGGGGTCTAGTACCTAGGCCTAGACTACTCTCTTCGCGTAGAAAGTATAAATATAAGTACTATACTAGCTACTCTATAGCGCGCGTATAACCTTATATTTATTAAATATAAGCCTTTGCTATTTTACTCTTCTATTATAAGCGTAGTACTAGAACGAAGCTTATAGCAAATATACCTATAGAGCGACTTAGAGCACCTCTAGCATATATAAGCTAAACACCTTAGTGCTACAGCTCTAAGAGAGCTCGTAATAAGTGCTAGGGGAGTCTACATAGAAGGTACTATATATACTAATTATAAACACTGCGTAATAGTATATAGAATATAAATAATCTCTAGAAAGCCGCGTAAAGAATTACTACGCCCCTACTAGAGAATCTAATAGAATCTCTTTAACATACTACTTAAGCGCAGTAGAGAGCTCTAGATTACAGTAATTAAGGATATATATAGTAGTAAGCTCTATATATATTACTTATAAGGCAAAACACTTATAGAAATAATACGCGTCTTTAAGAACTTTAAGAGCTTTCTTAGTACCTAATATAAGCTTAAGATCTATAAGATCCTATAGAATAATAACGTTATAACGCTTCTATAGAAAGGAAAATTACGCTATAAATACTAGGTAGAAGAGTAAGGGTATAAAATTAAGCCTACGCCTATATATACTTATAAGCTAAATAGAGAAGCTAAATAAGTAGGGTAAGAAATTATTACTAAGTTAATTAAGATAAAAATAAGCGCTAACCTGCTAAAGAAGCTCTAGCTAGAGGTAGTAAAAAGCGCTATATATCTCTATAATATTAGCCTCTTAGCTGCTTATAAATTTAAGAGCCTAAGTAAGGTACTTAACTAGTAGTTTTAATAATACTTCTATTAGTTTAAGCTAGAGCTGTCTAGAAAGGCTATAGTAGATCTCTATTCTAACTAAAGTAGTATATACGTATATAGTTACCGCGTATACCCGCTTAATAGAGAGCGCGCAGCTAGGCGTAATAGAAGGGTTTTTAAAGTTACCCTACGCGTATATATTAGGTACCTTATAGAATACTAAGCTTCTAATATCTATTACATTTAGGTTTTATAGCTTAATTAAGTAATTACTATAAAAAACGTAATATTTAATAAGACGCGCTTCTATAAGCTAGGAGAGGTCTTACCTATCTCTTAAAAGAAGGCTCTCTAGATTATTATAATACTTTATAAGCATAGCAAGATTTATAACATAGGAGAAGTAATAAAGCTTTTTAGTATAACTAAGTACTAGAGGCTATAAGTAATATAAGAGCCCTCTAAGCGCGAGCTTAGAGGTACGCTACTATATAAGTATAACTTACTAGAAGGCTAGTCTAGTAATTAAAACTTAGTAGAGGATATAGCTATATAGGCGGCAAGCTTAGCTAGTAAGCTGTTAGAGAACTATATAGAGCTTAGAAAAGTAAAGAGTCTCTATACTCTAGAGCCTACTTTATAATAGAAGCTTATAAAAGGCACTAATAAAGGCCTAGTATAGCTAAGGCAGACTAAGTAAACTAGTAGCTCTTAGAAAGTACACTCTCCTAATAGAGTAAGCCTACTAGACTTAAAAGGCTGCGTAAGCTAATACGCTAAGTAATTAGCTAGTGCCTCTTAAACTAATCTATTAACTCTAATAGGCTTAGATAAAGTATAGGAACTATCTTCTAAGTAAGCGTATAATAAGAAGGTGTATAAACCGCTAACGCGCGCGAGCTGTAGGCTGCGGCGTAGGGATTTAGTTAATCTACTAAATCCTTCTAGAGAAGGTATAGAAGCTTACGCAACCCCCTATAGGCTATATAATATTAGCCTAGAGTAGAGAGAGCTTCTATAAATAATCTACCCTAAAGTAATTAATACTCTTATAGATAATAAGTATATAACGCTGTATATAGTAATTATAGCAGCTCTACGTCTACTAGGGAAATTTAAGTACCTAAAAGAGAAAGCTTAAGTCTATAGAGATAAGCTTTTTCTACTACTTACTAAGTAGAAATTACTTCTTTTATACCTATATAAGAAGCTCTTTTAATAGGCAGCGTAGAAAGAGGTTAATACCCTACTTAAGAAGGAAACCTAGAAGGAAATTATTTAATCTAAGGCTTAAATAAAGCTACTACTACTTAAATAGGTCTTTATATATAAGTATAATTAGAATAGTATATTTAAGAAATATAAAGCTTATATCTACGTCTAAGGGAATCTCTAAGCTAAGGATACGCTCTAGTTAATATATGCTATAACGCTTACAGCGCGTTTCTTTTATACTATAATTACTATTATAGCTTAATTTAACTTAGAAATCTAGTAACTTAATATTATAGGCGCTTTTCTTAACGTATAGCGTAATAGGTAGCTAAACGTAGCCTGCGAGCTGCCTAATAGCTATATAAAGAAGAGGAAATGCGTTTTACTCCTATAAGCCCTATATAGCATGCGCGATTTGCTAGTGCTGTAGTATAAGAAGTTCTCTAGTATACTTAGGAAGCTTAGGCTTATAGCCTTAAAAGAAGAGCTCTACTTATTCTATAATCGCGAGCGTTATATTCTTATTCTCTTCTATATTAATAATATACTTATAATGTATTATTATATAAATAAAGTAGACACTTAAGCACTAATTAAAGGGATTAACGTAGTATATAATATAGAAGACTATAGACTAGCGGAATAGTTTCTAGAGGTGTAGATTATTAGAGATTAAATAGCTAGAACTATTACCCTTATATATAATACCTATATTAATAAGATTATAAAGAAGTTTAGACTTATAGATACTACGTTTTTTCTAGGCACTTCTCTTCTAGGTAAGCCGCTAGTTAGGAGCTTAGAATTAGTAATAAAGTAAGAAATTAAGGCGTACTAAGAGCGTATTAGATTAATCTTATATACTATAATTATATTACGCCTAGATATAGCGTTTATAGTGTCTTAGTTATTATACTTTTTTACTAACCTAAGCGCGTAACACGTTACAGTAGCTAATTAAGCTATTCTTTTCTTATTCTATACCTAGTTTCTAGAGATCTAATATAGTAACTTTAATAGAGCGTAGCTTATAATATATAGAAACGCGTTATTTACTAATAACCTAGAGACGTGCCGCTTATTCTATAGGTATATTATATAGCTCTTTAGAGGCTCTATTATATAGAAAGTAGCTTACTAGTATATAGTAACTACATCTATAATAGAAGCTAAGCTACTTACGCTAGAATAGGTTGCTAAAGAATTACTAGCTCTAAAACGCCTCTTTATAGAGCTTATTCTTAATCTTAGGATTATATAGTAGATCTTCTATAATAATTAATAAATAATCTATTTTATTATTAGAAAGAATAATAGAATTAACACTTAGCTGCGCTATGTTAATATTTAAAATATATAGCTATAATAAGAGTATGTAAAGGGTGCTTTCTAGGTATAATATCTTTAGATAAGTAGTATGCTAGCTAATAGGCTTATAAAGCACCTCTTAAGATAATAGTTTAAGAGCTTTACTAAGCTTCTAAACGTAATAGATATATATAGTATAATTAAGGAGCACAGAAAATTATTATAATATAATAATTATTATAAAAAAAAAACCCCCCTCCCCCTCTAAACTTAAATAACTAATAAATTAACGAGCTTACTAAGCAGCCTCTTAACGCGCTGGCGACGCGCTAAGAGGCTGGTTAGAAGCTCGCCCTGCTCCTCCTCCTTCTCCTCCTCTTCCTCTTCCTTCTCCTGCTCCCCCTCTCTAGGGGTTTAACGCAGGAGCACCTAGACAGTTATATAGAGCCTAGCAAGCTTTATATAATTATCCGCGGCGCTTGCTATATATATCTGCATAGCGTATAGGATAACATGCAGGGGAAGGAGAAGATAGGAGTGCCTAGAGGCATAGCGCTAGCAGCGTGCCCTACCCCTAGAGCTCTTAAAGCACTCCTTATAGGAGCGCCCTAAAAGATAACTTTTTATATAACCTACGTAGGGCTGCGCTTAAAGAGCTTCTAGAACGCCCTACTAGAAAGGTAGAGCCTCTAGAAGTAAGTTAGAGATTAGAGTAGGAGTACGTAAAGGAAAGGAAGAATAGCACACTCTACTACTACTATAAGTAAGCCTAGAGAGCTTCTAGTAGTAATAGTTAATAGTAGTAGCATTAGTAGTAGCGCGGTAAATAGCGTAAGCGGCGTAAGCAGTATAGGCAAAGCAGGCCTTAGCGGCAGCCTTAGCAGCAAAGCGGGCGGCGGTGCGGGCGGTAGAGCGGGCGGCAGTATAGGCAGCAGTATAGGTAGCGGCGCGGTTACGCGCGGCGTAGTAAAGTTTAGACTATAACATATTAGCAGCGCTCTAATAAATAATAAATATAATACTTAATAAGTACTAAAAGTAATACTTAATAATAAAAGATAGAAAAAATAGAGTTTAATAAGGGCTATACGTATAAGGGCTATAATAGTAGTAGGCTAAAGAGAAAAAGATCTCTAGGAGCTAGCCTGCTAGTATATATCTTACGCGTATATAAGTATAGCTAGCGCCTTACTAAGCTCTAAGTAAGAATCTGCCTTTACCTATAATTATGCTATAACGCGTGTAAAGTCTTCTTTACTTTAACTTATGCTTATACGCTTATTAGATAGGCGCTTCGCTAACGCCTTACGCCTAGGGGGTATGTTGCGTAGAACTGCGCAAGTACCTTAGCTAGAATTATTTAAGATCTAAGCTTTAGAAATATAGTGCTCTAAGCTTAAAAGAAAGAGATTCTAGAGCTTAAAGCTATATATATATAGATCTCTCTAGCTAATCTCTAGAGGCTAGTAGTTAATTTATTAATTATCTAAACTCTGCTTTTTAAAGCTCTATTTTTTAATACAGTAATATATATAGAGCTTACTACTATACGTATCTTTAATTAATATAATCTAGAGCTCTCTGCTATGCCTAAGCAGTATATTAAAGAGATCCTATTAGATTCTCTAGTAGGGGCGTAGTAATCCTTTACGTAGCTTTCTAGAGATTACTTATATCCTATATACTATTACGTAGTTTTATAATTAGCACGTATAGTACCTTCTATATAGACCCCTCTAGCACTTATTATAAGCTCTCTTAGAGCTATAGCACTAAGGTGTCTAGCGCGTATATACTAGAGGTACTCTAAGTTACTTTATAGGTATGTTTACTATAAGCTCTATTCCAGTACTACGCTTATAATAGAAGAGTAAAATAGTAAAGGCTTATATTTAATAAATATAAGGTTATGCGCGCGCTATAGAGTAGCTAGTATAGTACTTATATTTATACTTCCTACGTAAAAAGAGTAGTCTAGGCCTAGGTACTAGACCCCCTTATCTCTAAGGAGAGCTTCTAAGATAATATTAATATAAAACCCTTCTACTATAACAACGTTTATTAGCGTTAGATTCTTTATACTCTTACTCTTTATTCTATAAAGTATTCCTCTAAGCTTATAAGTACTAATCTCTAGAATTAGAAAGAATTAAGTTTCTACTTTAATATAATACACCCTCTAAGTCTTCTTAAATAATCTATAAATAAGTAGCTTCTTACTATTAATAAGATACTAGGCTACTATATTATCTAAGATTATGCTATTTAAGAGCAGGTATATATTAAAGTCTATAGTTAAGTAGATTTCTAGGTTTATTATAAGCTAGAAATTAAGAAGATAGGCTTAGATACTTTCTAGGTAGTTTACTAGAGTAGATTTCTTTATAAGCTTAGATTTATTTAATACTAGGATTATTAAACCTTATTTAATAAGATTTATATATACTTTTTTAAAGTAGAGAGCTATAATTTATATAAGAATTACCAATTAGTTCTTTTTAGAGATTAATATACTATTATTAAGCGCTATAGTAAGGGTCTTATAGTTAAATAGAAACTATAGATACTTTTTATTATACTCTTAGTAGGGGCAGAGCCTATTTAGCCTATTACTCTAAGCGTTTAGACTTTTACTTTATATATTAGATTATCCTATAAGTATTATAAAGATTCTAGAATTCTTATTATTAGCGCGTAACACGTATTCTTTAAGTATTAACTTAAAGACCTTACTAAGCTAATTAAGCGTAAGGACTTTATTTCTAAGAACGCTATTCTTAATAATCTTCTAGTATATATAGTAAGCCTAGTCTAGAGTAATCTTAGATGTAAGAGCGTTTAGAAAATCCTAAATAGCAAGCGTGCCCTTAATATTAGTAATCTTATACGTCTTTACGCGTAGATATAGGTAATTCTATTATTATAACTACGCGTTTAGAGTTATTATACCTAGCTTTACTTTCTATAAGTGCGCTCTATAGTTTACTTAAATAGTATTCTCTATGCTCTCTTACGTAGAGGCTAGATCTTTCTTTAGAGCTTTAACTAGGCACTATAGCGTTATTTATTATCTTTCTATAAGCCTTATTATTGCTAGTCCTATAAGCTTAGGTACTACTATAGCGTTTACCTAGTTCTATATTAATTATATACGCGTAGCTTCTAACGCCTAGTTACTTATTTTAGCTCTATACTTAGTAAACTTATTCTAGTATTATATATCTTTACCTTAAGTAAGCGTTAGAAGTATTAGAGCTTTAGAGAGGTAGTTTAGAACTTTTAGCGCTATAGAATTAATCTTAGCCTATAGGTTCTTACTAAGCGCATAAAACTAGAGCTAGATAAACTAGAGAGGCTATATACTACTATCTTTAAGCATAGTCTAGCTAGTAAGAAGGGCGTTAGTTATTATAATAAAGTGCGTAGCACGTATGTATAGGTTCTATAAGTAGTATATATTAACTAAATAACGTTCTTTAGCTCTTTTAAGTGCGTAGGGAGAACTAACTGCGTTTTTAAAGCGCTAGGCTTATAACTATAGTAAAAAATAGAGCTTAAAAAGCAGAGTTTAGATAATTAATAAATTAACTACTAGCCTCTAGAGATTAGCTAGAGAGATCTATATATACATAGCTTTAAGCTCTAGAATCTCTTTCTTCTAAGCTTAAAGCACTGTATTTCTAAAGCTTAGATCTTAGATAATCCTAGCTAAGGTGCTTGCGTAGTTCTACGCGACATATACTATAAGAGGGAGAAAGGCTATTTTAAGCTTATATTCTAGAGCTGCTTTTTATATAATTAGAAAGGACCTTATTACTACTTATCGCGTGGATTAGCGCAAGCACTTTAGCTAGATTAAGATCTAAAGCTTAGAGATACACTAATTTAAGCTTAGAAGAAATAGCTCCTAAGAGCTTAAAGCTATATATATGTAGATTACTCTAGCTACTATCTAGACAGTAGTAGTAAAAGTTAATTAATTATCTAAACACTATTTTCTAAGTTCTTTTACCCTCTATAGTTACAAGCCTAGAGCTTTAAGAACGTAGGTAGTTCTTCCTGCGCGCTTAATAAGCTAGATAGTAGTATTAAGGTAATTTATACTACTTAAACCCCTTTATTTATAAGCGCTACGCGCTTCTTTCTTTATTCCTTTAAATATAGTACTGTGCGCTTTAAGCTTTTATAATATCTAACGCTCTCTCTACTAGCTAACTTATACTTAAGAATAGTAGCTCTTAGCCGCTCTAGTATATATAGTTATAATTCTATACGCTTAGTAAAAATATATAGACTAAGATTAACTCTAATACTAAAGAAGCTACTAACTACCTCTTTAAAGCTCTAACGCTCCTAACGTACACCGCTAGGTAAGATATAAAGTATTAGAATAAGCTTAGTAAGTATAGAGTAAAGGCGAGTAACTAGGCATTAAACGCTACCTATATATAATTACTATAGAACTAGGTAAACGTTTTAGTAACGCTAAAGATCTTAGTAGTAGTAATAATAAAGCTTATTATAAATAATAAATTAACGCTCTAGGTACTTATTAAGGCACTAAAGAAGGATCTTATATCTATTAAGATAAGCACGCTTAATACTATTTAAGTAGAGTATAAGACGCATCTTAAAAAGGTAAAGCATAGTATAATAACTTTAAAAGCTTAGCTCTAATAATAGTAATTCCTGTATTTACGCGTAAAGACTTATAAAATTAGTAATATAGAAGGGACGCTTATAGTATAAGACTTTCTAAACGCTCTTACTTCTAAGATCGCACTAGACTAGGCTTAAAGTATATATTAGAAGCTTATATAAGATAGCGTTCTTAGTAACCTACTTCTTACGCTTAATTAGATCTCTAAAATATTTAGATTTATACTTTAGAAACATACTCTCTGCGCTAGTAATAAGAACTCTAGAATCTTTATAATACTAGTAGGGTAATCTAATATATAGAGCAGAAGCCTAAACGCGTAGAGTAATATTAAAATAAAGCTCTATCTATACTAAGAGTATAATAAGAAGTACCTCTAGATTCTCTCTAAATATTATACGCTTACTACAGCTCTTAAAGGTAGAATAATAATTATAAAAGGAGCCTATTAAGTAATTCTTATGTAACTTATAACGCCTTAATTTAAGAACGTACGCGTAGATCTTATAAGGCGTAGTATTATAATTCTTACGCTAAGTAACGCTACGCTTATTAAAGAATCTACCTGGGTAGACTACCTAGAAAGTATATAAGCTACGCTAATTAATTCTATACTCTTAATAAACCTAGGGGTCTATTCTACTATAGATTTTAATGCTTACTTACTCTCTTAGAGTATAATTCTTAATAATAGAGTAGTAAAACACCTAGTAAATAGTAAGAAACTACTTATTCTAGAATCTTTTAAGAAGGCTTAGAGGGTATAGTATATTAAAGCTAGAACTTAATCTTTTTTAATCTTAAGAGTAGGTACTTATACGCTTAAAGGTATACTTAATAGCGTATAAGAAGAAAAAATAAAAGATCTAATACTTATAAATATAGTTATTATAGAGGGGTTTTATCTTAATATTATCTTAGAAGCTCTTCTTAGGGATAAGAAAGTATAGTACTTAGGATTAGACTACTCTCTCTACGTTAGAAGTATAAATGTAAGCACTATACTAGCTCTCTATAGCGTAAGTATAACCTTATATTCTTTAAATATAAACCCTTATCTTTTTATTCTACTATTATAAGCGTAGTACTAAGTTATAGCTTATAGTAATTATACCTATAAAGTAACTCTAAGTAACTTTAGTATATACGCGTAGGATACCTTAGCTTAGCAGCTCTAAGAGAGCTTATAATAAAAGCTAGAGAAGTCTATATTAAAGGAATACTATAAGCTAAGTGTAAGTAATACGTAACTACGTATACTTTCTAAGTAATCTTTAGAAGGCTGCGTAAAGGATTACCGCGCCTCTACTAGAGAATATAGTAGGATTTCTTTAATATGCTACTTAGGCGCAGAGAAGAGTTTTAGATTATAGTAATTAAAGATACTTATAGTAGTAAGCTCTATATATACTACCTCTAAAGTAAAATACTTAATAAGATTATATAAGTCTTTAAGAACTTTAAGAGCTTCCTTAACACCTGCTATAAGCTTAAGATCTATAAGATTATATAAGATAATAACGTTACTACGCTCCCCTAAAAAGGAAAGTCGTAATATAAGCTTTAAGTAAAAAAATAAGGAATTAAAATTAAGCCTACGCCTATATATACTTATAAGCTAAATAAAGAAGCTAAGTAAGTAGAGTAAGAAATTAATACTAAGTCTATTAAAATAAAAATTAGCATAAACCTGCCTATAAAGCTCTAGCTAGAGGTTATTAAGAGCGTAGTATAGCTCTATAATATAAGCTCCTCTAGCGCGCATAAGTTTAAGAGCCTAAGTAAGATACTTAACTTATAGTTCTGCTAATACTTTTAATAGTATAAGCTAGAGCTACCTAGAAGGGTTACTATAGATCTATATTTTAATTAGAGTAGCATTTATATATATAGCTACTAAGCGTACCTACTTAATAGAGAACGCGCAGTAGAGCGTAAGAGAAGAGGCTTTAAGGTCTTACTATATACATATATTAGGTATCTTATAAAATATTAAGCCTCTAATATCTACTAAATATAGGTTTTACAGCTTAATTAAATAATAACTATAAAGAACGTTATATTTAATAAGACGCTCTTCTATTAATAAGGGGATAATATAATAATTTCTAAAACTAAGGCTCTTAAGATTATTATATTACTCTATAAGTAAGGTAAGGTCTATAACGCTAGAAAAGTACTTAAACTTCTTAATAGAGCTAAGCTATAGAGACTATAAGTAAATTAGTAGCCCTCTAAGTATAAGCTAGAGGGTATTAGATTCTAAGAGTATAACTTACTAAAGGGCTAGTCTAGTAATTAAAGCTTAGAGGTAATAATAACTGCGCGGGCGGCTAGCTTAGCTAGTAAGCTATTAGAGAACTATATAGAGTAAGATAAGCTTATAGGTCTTTTACTTTAGAGCTTACTTTATAATAAGATCTATTAGAGGGTAATAAAAAGATTAACTTAGAATATCTAGAAAGAACTAAGTAAACTAGTAGCTCTTAGAAAGTATACTCTTCTAAAGAAGTAAGCCTACTAGACTTATATAGCTATACTAGCTAATACGCTAAGAGATTAGCTAGTGCCTCTTAAACTAGTCTATTAACTTCTATAGAACTAGATAAAGTATAGGAACTACCCTCTAAGCGCGCGTATAATAAAAAGGTTTATAGACCCTCTACGCGCGCAAGCTAAAGGCTTAGACAAGATAATCTAGATAGTCTAGAAGCGTCTAGAAGTAGTATAGGAATTTACATGCTCTCTAGGCTATATAATATGCTTCTAGAGTATAGTAAGCTTCTATAAATAGTATTCTTTAAAGTAGATAACGCTCTAGGGAGTAAGGAGTATAGTATATTATATATAGTTATTACTACTGCGCTGCTTCTACTAGAGAAGTATATACCTTTATATATAGAAGCTTATATATACTATAATAAGCTTCTACCTCTACCTACTATATAGAAATCTCTCTATATATATCTATATAAAGCTCTCTTCTAATAAGCTGCGTGTTAAGATCCAAGAATGTAGAACAAAGGGCGAAAAGGATAGGACGACAGCGATAATACAGGGCAACGCCGTAACACCGTAACTAAGATTAGGTGACAATACCATCCCGCTAAGCTACGATATCCCGCTAAGCGAGGGATAGTTAACTATCCCTAGATGGCTAACTATCCCGTGCTTTTAGGATGGCAGCGCTTTAAAGGGATAGCATCGCTGTATATAGGAACAACAGGAACCCCATAGTTCCTAGTGTTTAACTTAGTTAATAATCTATTATTTAGATTCTATTAAGCATTATTAATTTAACAGTTTTATAACTTTAATACTAACTACCCTATTACTTACTTACGTGATTAACCGCCTCCCCCTGTCGTTGCTCCTACCTAAGAACTAACTTACCCTTATAGGACTAGCTACCCTATAGGGACGTAACACTGCGTAGAAGAAGGTTAATACCTTACTTAAGAAAGAAACTTAGAAGGAAATTAATTACTAGAATGTAAAGCAGAAGCTACTTCTACTTAAATAGGTATTTATATATAAGCTTAACTAAGATAGTTACTTTAATAAGTATAAAGCATGTATCTGCGTATAAAAAGATCTCTAGACTAAAGATACGCTCTAGTTAACCTATACTATAACGCTTATAGTATAGTTCTTCTATATAGCTATTATAATTATAGCTTAATTTAACCTAGAGATCTTATAACTTAATATTATAAGCGTATTTCTTAACACGTAGCGTAATAGGTAGCTAGAAGTTGCATATAAGCTGCTAGATAGCTATATAAAGAAAGGGAAGTATGTCCTACTTCTATAAGCCTTATATAGAATACGCGATTTACTAGTACTATAGTATAAAGAGTTCTTAAGTATGCTTCTAGAGCTTAGCCTTACGCCTTCTATAGAAGAACCTTACTTATTCTTTAATTATAAGCGTTAAATCCTTATTCTATTCTACGTTAATAATATACTTATATTATATTACTACTATAATTAGCTACACGCTTAGGCACTAATTAAAGAAATTAAGGTAGTATATAATATAGAAGACTAGGGCCCTATAAAATAGTTCTTAGGTGTTTATCTTATTAGGGATAGAGTAGCTAGAACTATTACCCTTATATATAATACGTACATTAATAAAATTATAAAAAAGTTTAATCTTATAAAGAGTGCGCTCTTCTCTAGCACCCCTCTTCTAAGTAAGAAGCTTATTAAGAATATAGGATTAGCTTTAAAGTAAGAGATTAAATGCTACTAAGAGCGTATTATATTAATACTATATATAGTAATTATACTACAGCCTAATATAGTATTTATAGCGTTATAGTTATTATACTTTCTTACTAATCTAAGCGTAAAGCACTTTAAAGTAGCTAATTAGGTAATTATATTCCTCTTCTATATATAATATTATAGTATTTAATACAGTAACTATTATAGCGCACAGCTAATAATATATAAAGACGCTTCTTTTATAGATAATCTAAAGACTAGATAATTATTCTATAGGTATATTATATAACTCTTTAGAGGCCTAATTATATAGAAAGTAGCTTATTAATATATAGTAACTACCTCTATAATAGAAGCTAAGCTGCTTACCCTAGAGTAAGTTACTAAGAAATTATTAGCTCTAAAACGCCTCTTTATAAAGCTTACTCTTAATCTTAAAGTTACGTAGAAGATCTTTTATAATAATTAATAAATAATTTATCTTATAGTAGAAGAGAATAAGAGAAATATAACGCAGCTACGCTATATTAATATTTAGAATATATAGTTATAATAGGAGCACGCTA
>MU005631.1:209023-228443 GCA_010405425.1 Lentithecium fluviatile CBS 122367 | reverse complement strand
TAACTAGCCGCGCTTAAATCTAATTACCTACCTAGCTAGCAGAACCCGCCCCCTAAACCTATTATAATTAATAATAAACTAGAGTTTATTATTAAGAGCGTTAAGAGAATCCGCTATAATAAGAGAAAATAAACCTAGAAATACCTAACCTAATAGACTAGCTATAATAAATTATTATAAGAGCTAGCTAAGTTTCTAGAATAGACTAAAGTAGTTAAGTAATTCTATACCTAATACTTAAATAAACTAGTACCTAGTAGCCTAGTAACCTAACGCTGAATTTAAAAAGAGAATAGAGGGGGAGTACTATTATAGTATCCTCTCTAGATTCCTTAATACTACTAAGTCCTATTTATACTATTAATAGTACGCCTAGAACTATTCTCTAAACTTTATCCTAACTAGTAGTTAGTCTGCGCACTAGAAGCATAGACTACCCTCCTAAGTATTTCTGCTTTGCACCTATTTTGCTATTTCTATTCTATACACGACGTCTTATATTACCTAGATATCGCACGCGGTAATTAATTAGTCTTTACTGTAAGAACTAAAGGCCTACTCGTTGCGTCCTCGTAACACTTAGTAAGTAAGTACTACCTTTACTTTTAACTAAGCTTATAGCGTTTACTAAAGCCTACTTTACCTATAATTACGCTCGCACGCTTATTAGGCAGGCGCTAGGCTACGCGCCTAGCGCCTAGAGGATGTATTACGTAGATTAGCGTAAGCACTTTAGCTAAATTAAGATCTAAAGCTTAGAGATATACTAATCTAAGCTTAGAAGAAATAGCTCCTAAGAGCTTAAAGCTATGTATATATAGATTACTCTAGCTACTATCTAGACGGTAGTAGTAAAAGTTAATTAATTATCTAAATGCTATTTTCTAAGTTCTTTTACCCTCCACACTACTAAATACTAGAAATAAAGAAAAAAAAGAATACTACTAAAAGGATTAAAAAATAAAATTAAGAGCTTAAGCCTATTATAAAGAAGTAATAAAAGCTTAAGAATAGTATATAGCGCTTTAATTTACATACTAAGCCTAGCTAGTAGCCTTAATAGAAGTAGAATAAAAAGAATAGTAAGCTTAGTTAAAGTAAAAGCTTAGAAATTAACTAGTATTAATACTAATTAACTCTCTTAATTTCTAAGCTATTTTCTTCTACTAAATAGTATAAAGCTAAGTAACTAGAAACTATTATTTAAAAAGATAAGGTGTCTACTTATAACTACTACGTATAGGCAATGTATATAGCTAGTAGAGTATTAAGAAGTTACTTTAGTATAGTAACTTACTTAATTTAAATACTATTAAGCTATATTAGCTATAGATAAAAAGGTATACTATAAAAATAAGTTAATTAAAGAGTTAGATAGAGATAGTCTATATATAGAAGTCGTACTAGAAGGAATTACCTTAGAATAAGCTCTAGATATAGATTAAGCGTATTTCTATCTATATTTAGAAGATTATTAAGCTAGAAGGGGGTAATAAGTATAAAAAAGATAGAGCTTAATAGAATTAATAAATTTAAAGAAATTACTAGATTAGAAACATAGCTAATGTCTACTCTACTTACTAAGATAGGTAAAGACTTTAAAATATATCTCTATATAATATAAATAATTATACTAAGCTTTTTTAATATACTAATTAATAGTAATAATCTTTATATATAATATTTTATAAAAAAAAAATTCTAGAGTTAGAATATATTACTAGATTAATTCTAGGCTATCTATAAGTCTATTAGAGGTAGCGTTATTATACTAATACGTTCTATTATTATTATAAGCCTATTAACTTTACCTACTACTCTTAAGCCCTATTATTTTAAGCTCTATTATCTTAAGCTCTATTATCTTAAACTCTATTATCTTAAGCTCTATTATCTTAAGCTCTATTATCTTAAGCTCTATTATTTTAAGCCTTATTATCTTAAGCTCTAGTATATTAAATATTAATATATTAAGCCTAAGTATATTAAGCCTAAGTATATTAAGCCTTAGTATGTTAAGCCTAAGCCTATTAAGCTCTAGTATTCTAAAGGCCTACTAGAGGTTATCTATTACTATATATCTTATCTAAGATAACTAAATACACGTTTAAATTCTTAAGAATAAAGGCTATACTAATAAGAGAATTACTATATATCTAGTCTTTATAGAGTATTAAGTTAAATAAGCTCTCTTTTATTTATTAGCTTTTAAGAAGCGCTTAGAGTATCTATTAGCTCTAACTAAGAGTTATATTAATAAGATTAAAGCCTATATTATCTTTTTAGAGGAAGGAAGGTAAGCTATATAGATAAAACTTACTATAAAGTACGCCTACTTTAGTATTAATAAGAAGGCTATTTAGAGTACTCTTATATAAAGAGAATATAAATAGTATATTACCTATTATAAGCTACTACTTTCTCTATAGAATTAGATTCTATTTCTTTAATAGGGATTTAAATAGTAGTTTATAATTCTTAAAAGTAATAAAACCTAAGTAACTAGTAGCTTTTATTACTAACAATAGATAATAAGAAAAGTAGATAAGGCCTATAAGGCTAATTATATTATCTATAAGTATAGTAAACGCTATAGCTATATATTTTAATACTGCTTTATATTATAAGAATGTAATAAGTAAGCTCTTAGTTTTTATTTAACTATCTTATTCTATAGTTCTTTATAACGTTTCTAGAAATAATACTATAACATTTTAATAGTAGTAAAAAGGGCCTAGATATCTTTTAGAAAAAAGACTAGAATAATATTAACGCTAGTATTTATATAAAAAGGATAGTTCCTATTATATATAGGTAGATAAGGCTAAATATAGGCCTCTTCTTTATATAGAATAGCGCTCCTAAGCATGCAGCTAGAGCTACTATTACTAAGTTCTTTAAGTAAAGAATTAAGTTAATATACTAGCCTCTATTCTTCCTAGATCTTAAATCTATAGAGGCAGTTTAGTACTAAATAAAGGACTATATTAAAGCTAATTAGGGCTTTAATATAACGCTATTCTATAACGCGTTATAAAAGGCTATTTAGAAAGCCTAGAATGTAATTCCTAGCTTATTTCTTAAAACTCTTATTAATAGTATAAGTAATAGATACTAGGCTATTATATATGCTTAAAAATAGCGCTAATTATTAACTTTATATTAGTTTCTTTAAAAATTAATAGCCTTTAGAGTTTAGTTATATTATTAAAGCATTATAAATATACTATAGTTAAAAGTATATTTTAGTAAAGTTATAGTATTATAAACTACTTACTTATCTATACTACTTAATTATTCTCTATATTATATTCTTAAAATTAAGTAATTTAATATATTAACTATTTTCTTTTAAATAGGTATAAAGGAGCTTAAACTAATTTTTTTAATAAAATCGCTCCGCTTTCTAATTGCACGTTTATAATTAATTAGTAGAATATTATTACTAAGATATTAATTTTTTTTTTCTTTATTAATTATAATCTATTATTAGATAGCTACGTACTATAGTTATTCTCTATCTACTTATATAGTTAGCTAAGTAATTTCTTTCTAGGTCTTTCTATTAGGTATCTTATTTTTAGAATAAAGTATTCTTTAATCTAGTATTAAAAGCTATAGAACGGTTATTTAGTTAAATAACTATTAATCTATTCTCTATAGAGCTATTAGATAATTAAGAGTTATTTAGATTTTTCTATAAATTATAGTAACTCTACGTAGTAGATATTTACTTTTAGTATAATTTTTACGTTCTCTGCTAGACCTCTTAAGTATATTTTATATTACTCTAAAGTAGAGTATTAGATAGCTCTTTATCTTTTTCTTCTAAACTACTTTTATTACTCTAGGCTGTTTAGAATAGTATATATATAGCTTTATTAGAGTTTTCTTACTCTATAGATAAGCCTTTAGATTCTAAAAGTTACGCGTATTATTTATTAGAGAGTAACGCTTATTATATTAGTAATTCTTATATAGCCGCGGCTCTTTAGCCGCTAGGCTAGTAGCTAGAGCTAAATTTCACCTTATAGTAGACCTAGTACTAGTCTTAGGTATATATAGTCTAGTATAAGATATTATATTCTTATAATATAGCTAGGCGTTTATCTTTTAGCTTTAAGATAGTTAAGTATTTATCCTTAGCTTTTTCTTTTAAAGTAGTTAGTTGCCCTAGTTCTTTATAGCTATTACTATTATTTTTTTATTTTTTAGTAGTCTTTTACTATATATTCTAGTTTTTTATAGTAGAAGTAGGCCTTTTCCTTATAAAGCTTTTTTTTTTCTAGAATCTAGATTAATTTTTTTCTTAAGTTCTCTTTTATAGCGCCTAGAACTATAGATTAAGATATATAGCTTATTTTAGTTAGCTTTTAGTAAAACGTTTCTTTATTTTTATTATTTCTAAAGATAAAGATTATTATTAATCTAACAGCTTACGTTACTAGTATGTTAAAACTAGTTAGTTAATCTATATAGATTAGTTTATAGTAGATACTATCTTTTAGGCCTTTATAGTATCTTACTATAAGAACTACTTTATTCTATTTAACCTTAGTAGTAAGTTACTTAAACTTTAAGATATAGTAGACTACTAATTTTATCTATTATAGTCGCTAATCTTTTATTCTACTAGATATTTTAAATTAATATCTCTAAACGTAAGGCTAAGCTTTCTTTTAAAGAATTTACAGCTAATAAATATAGCTTTAGTTTTAGTACTCTAGCTATCTTTAGATAGCTATAGTTATTTATTTAAGTAGGTTTTAAACTATATAAAAGCGCTTTCTAAAAAGTTAATTATAATAAAGAATACTTTAGCTATATTATTAGGTATTTTTTTACTTAGACTTATATATAGACAGCTATTATAGCTAGAAAGCCTTTTAGGTTTTATTAGGTACTATTAAACTTCTCTAGATCTAAGAGCTTAAGGGATTTCTATTTATACTAGTCTAACTATTATTAGAATTTCTTAACTATTTCTTCTAGCGTAATTATATATTCTTAAAGTTATTTATCTTAGCCTCTTTCTCTTTCTTATTCTTCTTTTATTTTTTTAAGATAGTAGATAAGGGCGCTAGCTACGTTAGATATTTCTAAAGTAGAACTAGAGGTTAATATAGTTGCTATTAGTTACTGCTTAACTAAGATAGTTAAAGTATAAGAGGCCTTAGTTAGCTTAGATATTCCTTAATTAGATAAGGGAGATAGAATAGAGTTAGAGCCAGATCCTTAGAAATTAAAAAATGCAGGCAGGTTGCAGTAGGATGTTAGCAGGTAAAGGAATAATAGGCAATCGTTAGGAATGCAAGAATATATAACGCCTAAGGCGTTATACAAGTAATATATTATAAGAATTAGGTTTAATTAATTATAAAGAACTATCTATATAATTAGAGTTATTTATATAGTCCTCTAAGGTATTAGCTTTATTAGCTTTATTAGCTCTATTTCCTATACATCTATAGAGCTAACTAATCTATTACGTAATCTTTAAGCTTACGTGTACTTATTATTATTAAAGCTCTTAGCACTATCCTCTAGGCTGCTAGTTTAATAGATTTAAAGGTAATATTAAAATATTACGTTACGTTTATAATACTTAGTTATTAAGAATTTAATATATTAGCTATAATAGTATAATAAGCCCTTTAGAAAGTAAATTTAAAAAAGATTAAAATATTAAAAAAGCCTAGGTTATAAAGAAGATAAAAAAGAATTAGCTTAATTAGTGTCTTTATTATTAATACTAGATAATTAAGGATTAGAAGAATGTTATTTAATCTAATAAAATATCTATTATTATTCTATATTAGCGTAGTAGCTATAGAATTTAAAAAGAATAGATAAAGCCTTTATCTAAAGCTACATCTATAAGAGATAGAATGGCTATTTTAAATTATATTCTAGGGCTGCTTTTTATATAATAGGTAAGAACCTTATTATTATTAGATGCTAGAAATAAAATAAGAGAAGAAAGCTATTATTAAAAAGATTAAGAAATTAAACTAAGAGCTAGAGTCTATTACAAAGAAATAATAGGAGCTAGAGACTAGTATATAGCGTTTTAATCTACGTACTAAGCCTAGCTAATAGCCTTAGTAGAAGTAGAATAAGAAGAATAGTAAGCTTAGTTAAGGTAAGGGCTTAGAGATTAACTAGTATTAATATTAGTTTACTATCTTACTTTTATAGCTAGTTCCTTTTATAAAGTAGTATTAAGCTTAGCGACTAGAAATAGTTATTTAAGAGGATAATTCACCTAGCTACGATTACTATATATAAAACTACGTATATAGCTTATAGAGCGTCTAGAAGCTACTCTAGTGCAGCAACTTACCTAATTTAGACGCTATTAAGTCTTATTAGCTATAGATGAAGCGATATACTATAAATAAGAGTGTACTAAAGAATAAAGTAGAGGTAGTACATGCGTAGGAATAGTGCTAGAAGGAGCTACCTTAGAATAAGATCTAGGCATAGATTAAGCGTATGCCTATTTATATTTAAAAGATTATTAACCTAGAAGGGGGCAATAAGTATAAGGAGGGTAGAGCTCGATACAGTTAACTAGATTCGGTTGGCTTGGAGCAGTTTCCGCATCGGGATTGTGGCTGAGATACCCCTGTCGCCAAGCGAGCAAGGACTTTTGATACGCACCTCCCGTACAGAGTACGGGTATACTCCGACCATGGCAAGTTCTCCATGATGTTATCGCTTGGAAACTCTCGACCTTGGGAATGCCAACTCCGAGTCCCTGTCAGCGAGCATGCGTCCCTCACACTGCCAGTAGAAGGTTCATTCGGGAGAGAAAACTCCGATGGACCCTAAACTCCAGGACGTAGAAGTGCTTGTGGCGGGGCTCTGATGGATTGCCTGTAACCCACCAGTCGATGTCCAGTCTAAATATTTTTATGTCGAAAACATCCACGAAACTTGACAGCTACTATTCATTCAACATCAAGACCGCCCTCACAGACCGATTTCAAACTTTTCCAGCCCTTCAAATCCATCATCAAGTCACGGGTATGCAACAAAAGCTACACGAAAGCTCAGATTGCGATGGCGAGCAACAGCCCGGACCTTTAGAAGTCGCCATCATTGGAGGCGGTATCGTCGGCTTAGTCCTCGCAGCCGGACTCACACGCCAAAATATCAAATTCAAGCTTTACGAACAAGCCCGAAACTTCCGAGAGCTGGGTGCCGGTATCGGTTTCACGGCAAACACTGTCCAATGCATGGAGCTCATCAACCCGGATATTGTCACTGCCCTCCGCGCCGCCGGAGCCGTGAATATCTCGCTCGATGAAGAAGATCCGAACGCTTATTTCAGATGGATTGATGGGTACACCGAACACAAGAAGGATGATCCGTCGTATCAGAAGCTTCTCTGTAAGCTCGACGCGGGACCCAAGGGCTGGGAAATTGTTCGTCGCGATCATTTTCTGGAGAACCTCGTCAAGCTTGTTCCAGAGGATGCAGTCCATTTGCGGAAGAGAGTGGATGATATTGAGCAGCCGGAAGATGACGAAAAGCTCGTCATGACTTTTAGTGATGGAAGTACTGCGTACGCTGATGCTGGTGAGTGACTTTCAGCCAACACCCATACAGACTCGATGGATAACTGACAGCTGTGCAAAAGTCTTCGCGTGCGATGGTATCAAATCACGAGCCAGAAAGATGCTGTTGGGTCCAGACAACCCTGCATCTTATCCCCAGTACTCGCACAAAGTCGCGTATCGTACTTTGATCCCAATGAAGGACGTATTGCCAGTATTGGGCGAATATAAAACGATGCGCCATCATATGCATGTCGGACCAAATGCTCACCTCATCCACTATCCCGTCAACAAGCATATGGTCGGAGCTACCGTAGTAGTGACGGACCCAAATGACTGGTCCGTCGACCAGCCCAACTTACTACGAGTCACGCGCAAGGAAGTTGAACAATTCTTTGCAAACTGGTGCAAGCCGGTGCGTGACCTCGTCAACCTCTTCCCACAGGAACTAGAGCAATGGGCGCTCTTCGATATGTACGAATATCCTGTGCCCCAGTACAACTTCGGTCGCATCTGTCTAGCTGGTGATGCAGCGCATGCTTCGAGTCCACATCACGGTGCTGGGGCTAGTATGGGCGTTGAGGACATCTTGTGCCTTATCACGCTGCTTCGCGACATCGTTGACAAAATCAAGAGACAAGAAGTAAGCAAGAGCCACGCTCTGAAGGAGGCCTTTGCAATCTATAACGATGTTCGCAAACCTAGGACCAGATGGATGGTGAACAGCAGTAGAAGAGCTTGTGAACTGTACCAACAGTCTGAATGGGCAGATCCGACCAAGCGCGAGAAGGCGGAGTCTTGTTTCGAGGAACTCAAGGATCGGTCGTTCAAGATCTGGCACTTCGACCCCAAGGCCATGGTCGAAGAGACGCTACAGCAAGCCACAGAAAAGATAGTAGCTACTTCAAGTTTGTCGAAAAATGGAACGTCGTTGGTTTATCGATCATGATCAACGGTCCTCGTTTACTCTCATGAACCCCATCATCATTAAATCTTCCTGGGTATGAGCGAGAAATGAGAGGGCGCGTTGTTGATATTCATGGCTACGCCGGGGGCCGGAACCGCCACAGACTCTATTTTGTAATCATCTATACTATTTCTAAGGAGCTTTCACGCGAGTTGAAAGAAATATTGCCAAACATCTAGTCCACAATCTTCAGCTTCGACGAACAGATTTGAGCCAGGTTGTTCACCGAACAAATCGATTGCAACTCCCTCCAAACTTCGGCCGCTTGCATAGGGGCTCGCTCGTTGACGGACTTTCGAGAAAGCAAGAATTCGATGCATATCATCATAGGAAACGGCGTGAAAGGGTGGACCTTGGAAGTGTCAGCTTTGTTCGATCGTATTTGAGAGCCTTAGAAAGGCTCACCTTGAAGTAGCTAAGAGAAGGAATCACATGAGACAAGGCCGTGATTCCTTTTGCTGCATCCAGGGCCTTCTGTTCGTACTTCTCAATTGTTGGCTGATCTTGTGTTTTGTCCAACTTGGTTGAGTCTATGAGCTTATACATCGTCAAAACCAGAGCATTGCTCATCATGTTTGAAAGTAGAGACAACGGGTCTGCCTGCACAGAGTCGTGGGAAGGCCGTGCGATTGAGTAGGCGCTCTTTCTGGTCAAGAGCATTTCAATGGCTCTGTGGCGATCCCAGAAGGCTGTGGTCCCGGTGTGATGCACGTTCTCTGCCAGGGATCGTCGTCGGTGAAGTAGACAGTGCCCACTGATGGCTAGAGTGATAATGATTTCGACGAAAGAGGAAGACGGCGCTTGCCTCTGGCCAGAAATGATCTCCGATATGAATGCGGTTTCTATCGGCTGGTCGGTTTGGCAATTAGCCTCCGGAGCTGGGAGACGCGTCAGGATCTGTGTCCTTGCAGAGATTAGCCACTGATGTACATTGGACGGATAACCTATTACCGTCTCCTCGTCCATTCTGAATGGCGCCTCATTGATGAGATTCATGAAGCAATCGAGAGTGAAGACGACCCAGAAAATCCTTCGCTGTTCCTCGATCTCGCTCCAGCTCAAATCTGCCCGTCCCGCGTCGCTCGTGCGGGTTGAAAACTCAGGTATGTCGATTTCATGGAGGCGTAAGAGCAGAGCCAGGCGCAAGCAGTTGCCGGCACTTATCCAGGCTGTGCGGAAGTCCATATGCATTATCTCGTACATGATTAGTAATGTCCGGGCCTGTAGTTCTTTGATCGTCATTGGCTCGACAGAGGCAGTCGAGTCGAGTTCCTCAAGGATCATCTTGGTTTGTGCATACAAAGACTTTTGAATGTGTTGGAATTGTGTCGAGAAAGAAGCCGCCAGGGTCCACATGGCATGTCGAAGTGCTCGAGTCGGTTTTGGAGCATCGCCGACTGCTTGTCTACATTGACGAAAGTACCGATATCGGTTGAGGAAGGGAACGAATGGATGAACTCGATCAAAGTAGAGATGGTCGCTGCAGAAGATGTCAGTACGCGTGAATACAAAATGCAGGCGTGGAGTACTACAGGTCAGCACAGATGAGGTCGGACAGATCCAAAAGTGGCCACGCCTTTTTCAAGGGTTCAATGTCTACCGATCCGCCAATGCTTCCTTGGGCATCGAACATGGTCATGTTTGCATCAGGATATGGGTCGGGCGGATTCGGCAGGAAAAGATTCTCAAATAGCCTAGGTTCCATGGCTGAATCTTGGCGTTCTGTGTGATGCACTGGCTGGACACACAAATCTTGTCCATTCATGAAACGCTCCAAGGATGCGTCAAATGTCAATTCCGAGGCCACGCCTAAAGTTTCTTCATTCTCCAGCCGCTTGTCTTGCTTCTCGGCGATTTGGACTAATGGGCCATGCGAGTTTGTGGCCACGCCTTGCTGAATTCGATTGTCGAAGATGAAATCGTCCATGTTGTTGACTTGTGGCTCATCGAGAATCTCGGTAGACGATACCTCGCTTTGTTGTTTCTCTATGTCTGCCAGTCGACGTGTCAGATTGACTGAGTGTGTAAGCATTCACTCCCACTCAAAAAGACTATGAAGACGTACCAATTTTGGTCTGCAGGCTTTTCACGTTGCCCTTTCTGCCTCGAGGTAGCCGGTCGAAATCCACCACACAAGCAATGTTTGCAGCTCGACAGGTACCACACTGAGGCTGCTCGCGGTCACATCTCAGTTTTTTGCTCCTGCAAGCTTCGCAAGCTAACCCAGGTTGCTGACGTGAAGCCTGTGCTCGTTTTGCCGTGCTCATGGTTTGAATTCTGAGCCTAGTCGGCAATTAATTAGTGTCACCTACTGGGTTTCTTCCGCCTTTGTACACTGCGTCACAGTTGTTAATCATCCATCCTGCGTCACAGTTGTCAATCATCCATCCTGCGTCACAGTTGCCAATCATACATCCTGCGTCACAGTTGTCAATCATTCATCCTGCGTCACAGTTGTCAATCATCCATCCTGCGTCATAGTTGTCAATCATCCATCCTGCAAAACGGAAAGTCCCTATCTTACCCACCTATGGGGAAGTTTATACGAGGCGATGTCGACGAGAGGGAACCATGCCGCGCGTACGCCCTCGGTTGTCCAATGACAGTGCACCAGTTACGGGATATGTCAGAAGCCGCCCGATAAGGGCTGCACAAGGGGGAGGCATAAGCGGATTGTCGGAGGAGCCCAGAGCTAGCTCGGAGAAGACTACACTCGGCCGAGCCCTGTTCCGCAGCCCGCATGTAAATAAGCAATCGTCGCAACACTGACATGCGCGAACAAACCACAACTTACACACTCCCCATTCTTCCTACTTGCACATTTGCTTCACCCTCACGCACCATCCGCCGATATAACCCACACGTGCAACATGTCAATTGAGTCCTCTTCCGAAAAGGCTCCATCATACAACTCGGAGGACGTGTTGGATAAGTAAAAGTAAGCTTACGCCACCTGATCCTTCGCTCCCGCTCAATAAGCAGCTTGCTGAATTTTCTAACCCTAAACAGAACCACCTGATCCTTTACACGCATCGGCCCGTGCGGCCCCTAACGAAGTTCGCAGCCAACCCTGTTCCATTCACTCAAAATCCGCCACGCCCGTCTTACACGCGCAATTACAACGGCCGCAAGCAAGGAATGCCTTGCAGGTGCTAAGCCTAGCGCTTACGGACATGGCCGAAGGGCGTGGCTGCAGTGAATGCTCGATGAAAGAAGTGGCACGGACAGTCACTCTCTGTGTGCGCGAGCTCAGAGCTGCCAAAAAGAACGGAGAGTGGTCAAAGGAGGAGAAAAAAGCCATGAAGAATGAAGCCAAGGCTGCCTTTAACGAAATCAAACAGGAGGTGAAGCGAACATGGAAGAACAAGAATTGACTTCATATCGTCGAAACCCTGTATGAAGATTGCTGTGGTCTCATGTTATGTTCTCTACTCGAGGCGATAGAATAAATCAATAAACTTCTGCACCACTCACTGAACGAAAGAAGCTAAGCACGTTTCAGTGAAACCAATCACAAAAGGCTGGCGACTAGAAGAGACTTCGAGTCTGGAAGTTGTATGTCATTTTCAAACGAACGCGTCTGTGTAAGGTTGGGAGTTTGCATTTCTTTCCAAGTTGGTCTAAAAATGCGAGCTCTCCATCGTCACCAATTCAAAGTAATTACATGGAGCTATCACTTCGCCTCGGTTTTGCCCAGCTTCTTGCCAGCCTCGCCCCCAATGGTCTCGAATAGTCTTTGCCGGATGTGTTCGCCAATGACCGTCTCGACTCCAGACCCATCGAGAGCTCTACATTTGAAATCAATGTTTCCATTGAGGAAAAAAGGAGCACTAAAGCGAGGCTTCTTATTGTGGTTGACGACCCGGTGACGAGCGCTGCGATAGAAACCTGCAGTCCACTTCTGCATCATGTCTCCCATGTTGATAACGTAAGAGCCAGGAACGACGGGTACTGGGATCCAAGTCTCTGTTGGAGGGTACCAAACCTCGAGCCCTACCGTGCCTTCCTCCTGCAGAAGAACGGACACGTTGCCAAAGTCGGTATGGTCTCCCACTGCGACAAACATGATCAGCTGTTTGCTCACTCTTTACAATAATCCTGAACATCTCACCTCCGAATTGGTCCTTGTTCTCATTCCTCTGTGGAGCGTAGTGCAACAAGCGCATAGGTATAGAAGGATCGACGGTCGCAGCGTCGAACACATCGGGAGGACAGTTCCATTGTGCAGGAAGACCACGAGCCAGAATTTTGAGAATTACCTTTACCAGCTGCATCATCTTCTCTTGATACTTCAAAAGGGGGATACGGAAAGCACTGTCAGGAAGCGAGGGAGGCCATTGGTTTGGTCCGGTAGAGAATCTCCCAGCATCAGGGTGGTCAGCTGAGACCTCTCTGCCAAAGATGAAAGCCTGAAAGTGAACGTATCAGCTACGACCATGGACCGTGGGAATCATGCACCCTTACTTCTTTGGTGTCAGGCAAGAAACCTTTTTGATGAATCTGGAGAGCAGGTGGCTCATAGCCTCGGAAAGATTGACCCATGCACTTTGAGACTGAGATTTCCATCTTCTCATCCATTGGGAGGCTGGCAAATAGTCTCGCGCAATCTAGGGTCTGCTGGCGATCTGCTTCCGGGATCCCATGTCCCACCAGATAGAAGAATCCATATGTCGAGCAGGCGTGGCTAACAGCTTTGACGACATCGTCCTTGGACTGAGCTGTCGCATTGTCGTCGATGAACGCACTGATGTCAACGATAGGAATAGTCTTAGGAGCTTCGAGATCAAGGCCAGGCATTTTGGACTAATTGCTTGTAGTCGTTTCTGCGATGCAATCAAGCACTCCTCATTTTCGAATATTCTGTGGGCTTGTGATATAGCCTCGTTAGCTTGCTGGAGTAAAACTCCGAAAAGTCCTATTTATGGGGACTATAAGATGAATTTGTGGTATACTCCGAGATGCCTTAACTCCGCCAGTAGACACCACAACGGATTCCTCCAAGGATTTATACTCCGATTATCACTCGAGTATGAATATCTCTCGTCAATCTGCGTAAGGTTTCGTCCAATTCTACTTGCCTCCGAAGAACAAGACCAGAAAGGCAACAGCCACCTCCACAAACCACCACATATCGCAAAATCAAATCAATTCGAGCCATATAACGATGCAGCAAGACCAACAGCATCACTGGATTATCTCAATCCCTGCCACAATTACCGACATGAATCTTTTCAAGGAAACCAGACCTTCTCACATCGCTCACCTGAAATCTCTCTGCGAAGAAGGAACCATTGTTCTCAGCGGACCCACACTGAATGAACACCCAAAGGAGCAGGATCGAGCTCCCATCATCACAGGCAGCGTTTGGGTTATCAAGGCCGGAACCGAAGAGGAGGTGCGGCAACACGCGCGCGAGAATCCTTTCGCCAAAGTTGGAATCTGGAGTGTAGATGCGGCGACGGTTCAGCCATTTGTTTTGGCCCTTAGAGCTTAGGTGCCCGAGCATTGCATTCATGATATTATGGGAAATGATGTGGGCATAAACAGAAGTTAATTGATGGGCTGAGTTGATAAAGGCTGCACGACCACTAGAATGATTCATCTTTTGCTCAATTATGCTTCTGTATTGATCTATTCGCTACAATCGTCATCCACCCCATGCACGTCTGACCACCCTATGCACGCCTGACCAACTGTCTAGCCAGCTTCCTCTGTGTTCCAAGCTATCACTCTACGTATTACCTAGATGTCGAACCCCCAAAGCAGATATGCAGACCGCACGTGTTGTATCAGGCTTTGGTGAGATTGAAGCCATACTTTGTGGCTCTGACGAGAGCGTATCCAACACCCGAAGCTAGTGTGCATACGCCTCCAAAAGCCCACAGTCCATGCCAATCAAGGCTGCCTCCAACGCCCAAGATGGCACCAGCACTTGGTCCACTGGCTAGTACACCGAGACCTGCCAAAGCATAGCCCTGGCCGATCCTGGTGCCGAGCGTCGATTTATCCTGAGTCAGAGCGACGAAACAGAGAGGTGGAAGTCCAATGAGAGCGCCACTCATGAATCCTGAGAGCAGGGCGACAACAATGATAGCGCCTTTTGAATGGACAGCTATCATGCATAGCATGAGTATGCCAGAGATCACAGCCGCGGGAGCCAGAAGGTTCATAGGTCCGGTCTTGTCGGCAAGCATGTTTGGAAGCGTTCGCCCGAATAAGGACGCAGCGTTGAAGACAGGAACCAGATACGTTGCGAGCGCGCGGTTGGTGATGTTCTGTGCTTCGGAGTAATATGGCAGGTAGAAGAAGATGACGAAAAGGCCCATGTATGCGACCAAAGTGACAAAGACGAAGGCCACGTAATACAGATCCGAGAATGCTGAGATGTCTACCGCGGCACGGACCTTTGGCGGTTTGACACGCATCCTGAGAACGGCGATAGATATCATCAGGGTTCCGAGAGCAATGAAGCCGACGACTCGCACAGCCCAAGCGAAGCCGATGTCATCAATAAGCCGGTATAGCACGATAGGATAGATGACACCTCCTAGCGCAGAGCCCGAAACGGCGACTCCTAGTGCAGTGCCGAGTCTTGTGCTGAAATACTGCGGAACGATGGCGACACAGGGTACGAAGAGGAATCCCGCGCCGATACCGACCACAAATCCTTGAGCGAGGACGACTTGCCAGTATTTGTGGCACAAGCTGAGCATCATGTGGCCGAAAACGACCATGAAGGTGCCGAAGATCAAGATGAGCCGCAAGTATCCACGGTCATAGATGGGTCCAGCAACGACACCCATGGCGAGCAGAAGGAAAGCTTCGATAGAACCGACCCAAGAGATGTTGGAAGAAGACGTTACGAAGAGCTCGCCGGATTCGTAGTAGTTCTGGTACACGCCAAAGGCGTTCATGATACCCCAGGTGTTGAAGTAAAGCATGAAAGATCCGATGACGTGGAGCCAAGCTTTAATGCCGCCATTTGGAGGTGGGCTGGGGCCTGCGGGAGGAGTTGAAGCAGGTGTAGAGCTGGCGAGGGGCTGACCTGGCGAGCCGTCGCGTGTTGGTGATGTACCGTTGGTTAGGTCGACAGGGCTTGAGTCGTCTTTCTCCTGCATGACGGATGAAGTTGAATTAGAGGTAGCGATGATTTCTGTTGTACTGCCCGAGTTCGCTTTTTGGCTGTCGCTTCTTTTTATTGATCCTGTTTGCATGGTGGGTTAACGTTCGGACTTCAGCACTCGGACTTCAGCACTCGGACTTCAGCACATCTCCGACTGTTCGGCCGAGCTCTCGCTCACACTCCACCACGGCAGGTCGACCTAGGAAATGATCATTGGTTAACTCCGAGTCTCCGACAAACAGAAGGCGTGGGGTGAAGGGCGGCAGCACGGGTGGCTGGGTGTAGGGGCGAACGGCGCGGGCGGCAAAGTGTAGGGCCGACAAGGGTAGCACCTGTGAGGTGACGGCAAGAGGGAATTGGCGATTGTTGGGTGCAGACCACGCTAGCCGAATACAGAAAGGCGTGGACGCTTGCTTACGTCATCGTCTCCTGTGGGTCGCTGAGTGAAAGGCTGACTCCCGCAGCTGCTAAAGGCCAAAATACCCAGCGCAGGGCATGGCACCTCGTATCGCACTTCGCAAAAATCATCTCCAAGTCATAACTTATCCAAGCCGAGTACACATGCTCACGTGGCATACAGACCATGGTCTAACGAACTTGATTCGATTATCTCCGCATCTGCGGGCTGCTTACCACATTGGCAGTCAAACAATATCCAAATTTCCTCACCAAGGCTGAACCGGCGTCTTATACTCGCGAATCGCCTTTCCGACGTCTGCATCCCTTCTGCCTTCGATAACACCTCGCAGGACTTCGCCTCCAATGCCGGGATCCTTTGCGCCTAATTTCCTTAGGACCTCCGGATCTCCGCCTAATGACGTGGCAAGCAGACCGGGCGCGACACTCCACACCTTGACTCCGTCGCTCTTCAACGACCTCGCCCAATTGAGCATCATCATGTTAAGCCCCGTCTTGCATGCACGATAGCCCGCAAAAGCCTGAACCTTTGGCAAACCTGGTGGAGGCACGACATTTCCTGGATTACTGGGATCGCTAGCTCCCTCCAGCGACGACAGTCCGCTGGTCACGAATATCAGTCTTGGGTCTGACGATTTGAGCAGCAATGGTAGGAAGGTGGAAGTCATGATCTGCGCTCCCGTCACGTTCACATCCCACGACTTGTTCCAAGCTTGTCGCATCGTCATGCTGCCCTGTTGTATGCATGCATCAAAACTGGCACCTGCAGGGTCTGTCAGTCTGGACCCAGCAGCATCTGCAAGAGACAGCAAACCTGCGTTGTTGACGAGGCAGTCAATACGAGGATATCCGCTGGCTAAATCCTCATACGCTTTCATTATCGATTCATCGCTCTCGACGTCGACCAAGAACGGCTCCACAGAGCTGTGAGAGGTGCTGTGCGCAAGAGCTTCCTCGCTTGCAAGCTTCGCTTTCTCGAGCACTCGACCACCTAGCAGGATGTGATATTTCTGCTCCGATCGAAGCAAAGCTTTGACGGTCTCGAGCCCGATCCCGGTGTTTGCACCTGTTTTCAAAGGTCAGCATTCCATGTGACTTCTTGAAGGTTGCACTTACCCGTGATGAGTACTATCTTTGTGTCATCCATGTCAATCATTGTGTCTTAGCGAAGTGCTCCTGCAGACTAGTAGGTTTGATTATGTTTCTGAGACGCGTTTTCATCGTTTGAGGTCGTTCCAGGTCGCATGTTCCTTGACGTCCTCCGTCAACGCTATGAATATATATATATATATATATATATGAGATGGTAATCCTCATCTCGAAACTGGACATCTCGATATCCTAGTCTCGCTTATATCTCACTCGGCGAGGCTTCATACAATCACGGACAAAAGTCCGAGGGCACGGAGTAAAACTCCGATAAATGCTACATTTACCATCATGGAAGCATTTGCCGATTTTCCGATACAAGGACCCAACAGGTGTGAATTTTGCATATACTCCGGAGCTGCATGAGCGTATCACCTTCCGGAGACCCTGTGTCGGACTTTGCGAGTGTTTTGATCAGGCTCCACACTATCATGCAGATCAACAGTCTATATATCGTGCGGTACAACACGTTCGAGGATGAGTTTGTCAAATTTCAATGCATTTCGCCATGTCAGAGGTACTCGTGATCACATGCCCTAGTGGCAAACAATGCTCTCGACTCATTCCGCTTGTGTACGACCAAGGACGATTCCAACTCAGACTGGCAGCACACTCTCAACAATCTGTCAATAAGTTGAGAGTCCAGTACCCGGACGCCGAGGTCGTCACAATTGATCTCCAATCACCCAGCGACTGTCGCAGATTACTAAACGGAGCAACTACGATCAATGCTGTCCTACCGAGTTTGCATTCCCGCGAAAAGGAGATCGGCATCAACTTGGTCGACGCTGCGGTGGCCGAGTCTATGAGGCAAGGCAATGTCTTCAAGCACTTCGTTTTCTCCAGCGTGCTCTGTACTCAGCACAGAAGCCTCCTGCAACACGACCTGAAAAGTTACGTCGAAGAAAGTTTGTTCCTGAGTCCTCTGGTCTGTTGGACTATTTTGAAGCCGACGAACGTGAGTCCAGAAAAGACGAACTCGATCATCCTTGACAGATACTTACGTACCACTTTGACAGTTCATGAACACCTATCCGGTAGCCAGCTTGGCTGCAATGGACAAACCTGTTCTTGAGAAGTGGTGGGCGCCTCAGCACAAGAATAGTCTTATCAACCTCGAGGACCTGGCCGAAGCGACAACAAAAGTTTTGCTTGAGAGAGAAGTCCACTATCTTGCCGAGTATCCTCTTTGCTCCACTATGCCCATCTCAGAGACGGAAATCGTTGACATCATATCTCGTCGCATTGGCAAAAAAGTAGATGTCAAGACTCCAGCATTCGAGGACGGCGTGCAGAGATTGTCTCAAGTTCTTTTCAGCAACAGCATCCAAGCCACTGATCTCGGGCTTGCACCTACGGGCGATTTGAGAGGCGATCTTGTACAAGACACTGTGGAAAGACTAATCCTGTTCTACAACCGTCGGGGCTTGCAGGGGAATCCGAACGTTTTACGTTGGCTATTAGGAAGGGAACCGACAACAGTAGAGAAATGGATTAATAGCATTACACTTACATAAGAAAAATTACGTATGTAAGTAGCATTAAGTTTAAGACGGTACTGTTATAGACGATATCGATGTGTAACAAGCAGATTTCCCTTCACCCTTAAATAAATTAAATTCTATATTGCCTACTTAACGAACGTCCTTATTAATTAACTGTTTATAAGCTTAGCTAAGCAATAGTAAACTAGTTAACGGCCGTATAGAGGGGCTAACTTACTAAGAGCTTTCTTAGAGCATCTATTTAATTGCGGAGTGAGGAACGAGCGTAGCAATATATAATTAGTCTTGCTAAACAGAATATCCCTATTTGTCACGAGGACGCAACGAGTAGGCCTTTAGTTCTTACGGCGAAGACTAATTAATTACTACGTGCGATATCTAGGTAGATATAAGACGTCGTATATAGAACAGAAATATAAATAGGTGCGAAGCAGAAATACTTAGAGGGTAGTCTGTGCTTAGGTGCGCGAACTAGCTAGTAGATAGAGTAAAGTTTAGAGAATAGTTCTAGGCGTACTATTAATAATATAAATAGGACTTAGTAGTGTTATAAGATCTAAGAAGGATACTATAATAGTACTCTCCCCCTTATTCTCTTCTAAATTACGCGTTAGGGTGTTAGGCTACTAGGTATTAGTTTATTTAGGTATTAGGTGTAGAAACGCTTAACTACTTCTATCTCTTCTAGAAACTTAGC
>MU005631.1:189698-208923 GCA_010405425.1 Lentithecium fluviatile CBS 122367 | reverse complement strand
AGCTAGTTAGATTAATAAGATATAAAATACTAGATATATCTTTATACTACTAAGTAGGTTTAATTAGTAAGCATAAAATAAGACTATTTTAGCTACTAGAAATAGGCTAAGGTTCTTCTAGTCTAGCTTCTTTAACTATTAGTTAGTTTAAATATTTTAGGCGTTAAGCTATACTTAGTTACCTACTTTATATACTAGAGTAGGTATTTATATCTAGTTTATATATTTTTACTATATAGCTTACGCCTATACTAACTCTTTATATATAAACTTAATTATATTACATATCTTTTTAATTATTTTATTTACGTTAGCTACTTATAGTGCCTAATAGGCTAGGCGAACTATATTTATTAGGGGTTTAAACTCTATTTAGGTGTATTATCTATAGTTTATAAGAAATAGAGAAACTTATATAGATTTAGAGGTTATATTATTAGCTTTATACTATTAGTAGCTATTATACCTAGTTATCTTATTAGTAGTTTATAAATACTTAGAGGACTTATTTTATTATAGCGTTTATATTCTTAGTTTATTTATTACTCTTAAAGTAGAAAATAGTAGAGAGTTAGGCTTAAACCTTTAGTTATTTATATAGTTTATTATAGAAGGTAGAGATAAACTATATTCTTTAATTAGATACTATAGTATTAGGCAGGCTATAATAGACCTATATATATTAGAGGAATAGTTTTGCTATTAAAGAGGCTGTTATTAATATATAGGAAATTATATATTAGTACTTTAATAGTCTATTAACTACTACTATAATATTTATATAGCCTTTAGATTTAGATAAGTTAATAATAAAGTTAATAGAGATATCTTACTATTACTATTTAGGTATACGTAATAGTTTTAATAAGCTATAGTACTTCTTATAGAAAGTCTTCGCTCTATAATAGATATAGTAGTAGGTAATAAATTATTAGATAGTGTTAAATATACGCGGCTAGTAATAATTACGCTAAAGAATATTAAAAGTCTTCCCTTTACTAGAATAGCTACTAATAAGAGACTTATATATAAGTTAGAGTAACTTAATTCTTAGTTTATTAAAGTTAAAAATTACTAATTAGTCTTAGTAGTATAATCTGTTATTTTAGTCTTTATACTTACTTAAAGTAACTAGTTTAGACTATTAGGCGCCTTTTTAAAGTAACTTTAGTATATCTTAAATAAACTTATTATTAGCATATTTATTATTAATAATACCTATTATTAAGTAATCTATCTTAGTTAGGTTTATTATTAGAGCTTTTAGAAATATTATCTTAAAAAGCCCTAAAGGCTTAAAGAATAGTTTAGGCCTTAATAGTATCTAGTTTCTAGCTTATTAGGCTTTATCTTATGTAGAGATGTCTTAAGAGTATTTTATTAAAGTGTTACGCTTCTCTCTCTTCTTTCTAGAATAGTAAGTTATTATAAAGTTAAATTAGAGGATGTATTTAGACTATTAGGCTTATTAGTAGCTTAGCTACTTTATTATAATAGAGTACTATAGGTTCTTATAGTTACTTAGTACCTTAATTAGAAAGGCAGCTCCTTTAAGTTTAGGTCTCTATTACTTAAAGTATTAAATAATTATAAGTAATTTTTTATTATAGATCTTATAGTTACTCTTAGTAAAGCTTATACGCTTTAAGAAGTATATAATAGGCTAGGTTATACTATTAGCGTTAGTCTAAGATATAACGCGTACTACTATATAGTTAGAGGCATCTGCTTTTATAATTATTAAAAGTTTTAGGTTAAAGTATTAGAGAATAGAAGCCTTAGTAAACGCTTTCTTTAGTGCGTTAAAAGCTCTCTAATAGGTTAGGTTAAACTAGCATAAGGCGTTCTTCTTTATAAAGGCTATAAGTAGGCTTATAAGATTAGAGAAGTTATTAATAAACTATTAGTAAAAGCTAGTAAACTTAATAAAGGCTTATATATTCTTTATATTCTTTAGGTACTCTTACTCTATAAATGTTCTTTAGGTACTCTTACTCTATAATTATTTTAACTTTATTAAGGTCTATTTAGATCCTCTTAGTAGAGATTATATACTCTAGGTATATAACTTTAGTCTTATAAAACTTATATTTATCTATATTAAGTTATAGGCTAGCTTCTTCTAACGCTTTAAGTACTAATTAAACGTACTTCTTATATTTAGCTAAGGAATTACTATAGACTAGTATATTATTAATATAGGCTATATAGAAGATATTAAGGTATAGTTAGAGCATATTATTTATAAAATACTAAAATATGCTTAGGGCGTTAGCTAAGCTAAATAGCATTACTAGGTATTTAAATAGACTATATTAGGTTTAGAAGGTAGTTAACTATTTATCTTCTTTAGCTATCTATAGCTTATTAAAGGTAGTAATAATATTAAACTTTATATAAAACCTAGCCTTACTTAACTAACTTAGAGTTTCTTACAGTAAGAGGATTAGGTACTAGTTCTTAATTATTAGGGTGTTAAGCGCTTAGTAATTAATATAAAAGCGTAGACCTCTACCTAGCTTCTTTATAAAGATAACTAGGAAGGCTATAGATAATAAGCTAGCGTAGATAAACCCTTTTAATAAGTAGTTATTAAGGTACTTCTATAGTACTTTTAGTTTATTCTAGAATATACTATATAGAGGTCTATATTCTAGTTATTTACTAGGCATTAGTTTAATCTTATAGTTATATAATTATCTCTTAGGCAGTTTATTAGCTTCTTTTTAAGAGAATATATATAATAGGTTATAATACTTATAGAGTACCTTTATCTTTAGGTTAGTATACTTTCTTTCTTTTAAGGCCTTTTCTATATTAGCTATAGAGATAGTAAAGATCTTATAGTTTAGTTATTATAATAGAGTTATTAGAGGTACTACTCTAATATAGTAGATATCTAGTTCTTTATTATTAGTACTAGGTAACTATTAGGTATTCTTATATAGAGAATTTAGAAATATCTTTCTTTAAACTTATATTTATCTTTTACTTATAGGTGTCTAGGTGCCTATAGTAATAAGTTCTTAGATTCTAGTTTTATATTAGTAGTAGCGTAGGCACCTAGCCTAGTATTATAAGAAGTTAAACTTTAGAACTTAGTTCTAGTAATTAAAGGTAATTTTATATTAGTATAACTAAGGTTAACCTAGTATTAGGTTATACCTTCTAGTATTAGTTACGTATAGCTCTAACTACTTTTTATAACTATAGTAGATAATTATAGTAGAGGTTATATATAAAATAGAACCTTCTTTAAGTTATTTTCTATTAAATCTAGTTAGGTGTAGTGTCTAGATAAGTAGTTTTAGTTAAAGATTTAATTAGCGCGCTAGATCTTAATTTATATATTTTATACTATTAGGTTTTAAGTTAATAATAGCTTAGACTATAGTAGTAGGTCTACTCTATCTTAATAAAATAAATATATTAATTTAATACTTCTAATCCTTTATTAGGGAGGCAGTTAAAAGGTTAGTAAAGATCTAATATAATATAGGTTTTAAGGAGTAACTTAATTTTAAAATAAGCCTTTTTATAAGTTTCTATAGCTATAGCTTTAGTATAAATGTTAAAAAGAGCTATAAAGTAAGGTATATAAGCTAAAACTTCTTTAATAATAAGTTAGATAAGTAGTAGAGCAGGTAAAGGTAAGAATACTATTACTTTAGATATAAAAAAAAAGAACTAAATTATTATAAGAGATATAGCTATATTTACTTTACTTAAAATATAGTTCCTTTTTTTATAGTACTTATACTCCTTTAATCTAGTAGGTATATAGCTTAAGTCTAATTTTATTATATTAAAGTTCTTATAAGGGGGTAAGGAGCGTTAAGAGGTAGTTAAAGTAAAGTAATAGACTAGAATATACCTTAGATTATTATTATATAGAGTAATTAGGTTAGTATAATTATTTTAAAATAAGAGAATTAGAATACTAACTATTACTTAGTAAAAGTTATTAAATAGGAAATAGTAGAGCTAGTTAATCTAGGCGCTCTTATTTAAGTTTATATTAGTAATTAGGTAGTAGAAGTTAGTAAAGTAGAAGAGGAAACTTTTATTTTCTTACTATAAGTTATTTAGTTAGCTCTAGGTAGTTAGTTTATAGTTTAGGTTACTATAAATAGCCTAAAGAAACCTAATAAGTTATTCTATAGTATAAATATTCTTTTCTATTAATAGGTTAATAAGAGTAGTAGAGTTACGTTTAAGTTAGGAGTAAGCATAGATTAATTACGCTTCTTTATTAGAGAATTAGTTAGAGTTTTTTTAAGCTTATATTAGAGCTTAGTAAGGAAGAGTAGTAGGTTCTTTTTCTTTCCTATAAATAGTAGTAGGTTAGAGAGCTTCTTAGATTATATATTTAGAGTAGCTTATGTTATTAAAGGCGTCTACTAGAAGAAAGATAAGCTAGTTCTAGACTTTTAGGTAGTTATAGGCGCTAGTTAAATCTTAGCCTCTACTATAGCTTTAGATAGAAGAAAGGCTAACTATTTAAGAATAGCTAAATATTTTTTAAATTCTTATTAGAGGGTAACTATATTATTATAGTATTAGGCCTCTTACTAGGTAAGAGTTTACTATAACGCTTTATTACTAGCCTTAATTACCTTACTACTAGCTTAGATAGACGCTAGTTTAGTAAGAATATATTATATTAGGTTCGCGTTAGTTACTATAATAGCGAAGGGGGAGAAAGAAGACATAACGTAATATTATAAGAACGTAATAAGTAGGCCTTTAGTTCTTACGGCAAAAACTAATTAATTACTACGTGTAATATCTAGGTAGATATAAGACGTTGTGTATAGAATAGAAATACGAATAGGTGCAAAGCAGAAATACTTAGGGTGTAGTCTGTGCTTAGGTGCGCGAACTAGCTGGTAGATAGGTAAAGTTTAGAGAATAGTTTTAGACGTACTATTAATAATATAAATAGGACTTAGCAGTATTAGGGGATCTAGGGAGGATACTATAACACTATTACATCTCTATTAATTTCCTATTTAGGTAATTTTTACTTATATTATAAGAAATTTATATAAACTTTAGCAGGTAATATTAGCTAATTAGTAGCGCTGCATTTGTACTAGCTACTACACTAGGTACTAGCTATAGAAGGCGTAAATAGTCTAATTAGAACATACTCTAGCTATAACACCTATCTAGTGCCTTTTCTAATACTGTCTACTACTACTTATCGCCTTTTTTTTCTTTACATTATTCTTAACCTCTACCTATACTACCTTAACTAGCTTCTACGCAGACACTGCCTGCCTGTTAGCAGTGCGAAGCTATTCTACAGCTAGGTAGGGATTAGTTTTACTCTAGTAAGTAGAAGTAGAGATATACTATATACTTAATAGCAGCACGTCTAGTAAAATCCGCCTATAGTTATATAAAGAGTAACCTAGCTTCCCTACCTTTAAAGCGTCCTTCTACCTTCTTTAATTTTTAAGTCTAGGTTAACCTATTACCTCTATCTGCGCTATTCTCTTTATTATTAACTAATACGTAATTATATACGCAGTAAGTCTTCTAGCCTTTATAGCTATTAAGTATTTCTACCGTTCTATTTATACTATAGTCTATATTAGTTACATAACCTAGCTTAATATTTACCCTACGTAGACTAGCTTCTTAGCTAATAATACCTACCTACTAGCTAGTTATACCTACTAGCCTAGGCTTAGTCTTTTTACTACTACCTTCCTTATTTATGCTAACTCTATAATAAGAGTTATTTAAAAACGTCTTTCTATTTATTCTAGAATCTCCTATAGGTAGTATTAGTCTAAGTATTAATTAACTAGTATTAGTAGATAAAGACCTTAATAATACTAATTTTAAAGCTATTAAATTAAACGCGTATAATATACTACCTACTTAGCTAGATATTAATCTTAAGAAAAAGAACTATCTTATAGATTCTACTATATTAGTATAAGATAAGAGCTATATATATAAATTCTATAAGGCACTTAATAAGGAGCGTATAGATATATATAATATCTATAATTACTGCTAGTTTACGCTAAAGGTTTACTAAGAGAAGTACTAGAATTACTATAATAATTAGGTTATATACGCTAGTATGGGTAATTAGATTCTATTATATAGGTATAATAAAAATATAAATCTAGGTTTTACACCCGCCTATTTGCCTACCCTTACTAATATTAAGAAGATACTTATTACTAAGATATATATCTTTATAGAGATTTAATAGCATTATAGCCTTTAGTAGAAGTATTATAGGTATATTTACTACTTTACTATTAACGTTATAAAAATATTTATAACGTTACCTCTATTACTATTATAGTTAGACATTATTATACTCTAATTACTATATTTAGATAAAAATAATTAGGGCGCTATCTAGCGCTAGTTTAAAAAAGACTTTAAGGTCTATTATTTAGCTATTCTAGCGTAGTTAATCTTTCTAAAGAATAGCTATTCTAGGTACTCTAATATTAATATTAATAACGCTGCTATTTAGTAGCTTCTAGTAAATAACCTAGTTAAGTATTAACTTCTATTAATTAAGTGTAGTCCTAGAGGAAGTCTACCTAAAGAAGTACTAAATATTTAACTTATATAATCTAGTACGTTCTTTACTCTACTAGATATACTACCTACTATTCTAGTATTCTTACTACTATCTTCTTTAGTTAATACTATAACTAATACTAGTACCTTACACATATCTCTTACCTCTACTATATATAGCTACGGTCTATTTATTCTAGCTACTTTAGTAAATAATACTATAAATAATATAGAGTTATATTATAGTAGTAGTTCTATATTTAATAACTTAGATAACTTAAGTAAGAATCTAGACTTTAACGTGTCTGTGGTGCTAGATATTCTTCTAGATATTAGTAAGTTTAAGACGCTTTATTACTAGATCTAAGGCTATTATAAGTATATATACTTTACTATAAAGTTAGAGCGCTATATACTAATATCTAAATTTACTAGTAAGAAGTTAGTTCTTAGTCTAGCGTTTCTAATACTTTATCTAACTAGAGTAGAAGAGTATATACTACCTTAGTAACGCGTAGTAGACTACCTTACCTTTATTTAGTATATAATATACTATAGAGATAGCTAATTTACTTAATACTCTTACTTTTAATTTACTACTTTTAATACTATTCTTTACTAGTAGACTACTAGAAAGGTAGAGTTCTTTATAAGTTAAATAATAGATTTATAGCTAATTATAGCTAACTATATCTAGAATACCTTTAATAAACCTAATAGTAGAAGGCAGTTAGTAGACTCTATTATATAATACTCTACTACTATACGCGGCTCTTACGCGTATTAGTCTTTAAAAGGGAAAATTTTAGAGGCGTTCGTAAGGCTAATACTAGAACTAATACTAGAACTAATACTATATTTTTTTTATATATTTAGTAGTTATTATTACTATATTTATTATTACTATATTTATTTATAATATACTTAGCTACTAACTACTACTAGTATAATCTAATATATTTTAAACTATAGTTTAAAAAATAGAAGCTAGCTTCTAGAGTATAACATACGTAACTTATGTAGAATTTTATCTATAACTATCTATATATTATCGCGTATTAGTTTTACTAATAATTTAATCTATTTAAAAAGCTTATTATAGTACTAATGTTTAACGTATTTAACTTCTAGAATTAATATAAGTAGTAGAGAAGAAGTAGTACTTATAACTATAGACTATACTACTATAGTAATATACTAAATCTAGATATAAAACTTAGTAATAATAGCTCTAAGTTTAGTAAAATCTACCTAGCCTAGTATTAGAGTTATTATATTAGCGCTATTTATCCTAATCTAGAGCGCTAGAAGTTTTAGTAGGAGGGGTCTCTACTCTCTCTACTATTTAATTAGATAACTTTTAACTTTGCAGAGCTTAGTTTTATTCTTACTTACTACTACCTTTATACCTATTAGATAGCCTACTATAAGAAAAAGAATAAAATAACTAGGTAAGAGGTCTACTACTTTAACGCACTATAGTTAATAAATAATAGTTTATTTTAGAGAGGCTACTAGGTAAGTTATACCTATAGCTTAGAGCTTATTAAAACTACTCTTCTCTAAATACGTATAATTAGACTCTAGCCCTTAGTTAGTAGGTAAATACTAATATTTAGACCTATACTATTATAGCTAGAGTAGTTTAGTATATAAGTGTCTACGTAGCTAAGGATAAGAAGTAAACAGAGAGCTATAAGGATATAGCTACTTATATTCTTTTATTCTTAAATAAGAAGAATTTACTATTCTTACTAGCTACTAAGCTAATAAATTAATTAGTAGGTTAGTAAGACTATAGCGCTTAAGAGGTTTACTATCTTCTACTAAGCCTTCTATTAGTTTATTATACTTAGGTTATTCTTAATATTAATTACTACCTAGAGGTAAAGTACCCTACTACTTTTATATTTTATTTACTAGACTCTAAATAGAATAATATTACTAATATAGATAAGCTAGACGCTCTACCTCTCTAGTAAGGCTATTCTTTATTATAAAATATAAAGAGCGTCTACTATTACTAGAGAGTCTTACCTATCTTAAGTTCTTATTAGACTATAATTATACTACTTTATTATAATAACCTTAAGTAAAGTAGTAAGTGCTTAAGCTATATTTCTACTACTCTCTAATTCTTTAGAAATAGAACTTTACTTACGTTAAGCTTATACTCTACTATCCTTTCTACGCTATAAAAGACGTTAAGACTATTTAGGAAAAGGTATTTAAGACCTACGTAGAGGCCTATATTAAGTACTAGGCCATATATATATATATATATATATATTAGCTAGATAGCTATAGTTCTCTGTCCCCTCTAGTAGAAGAGGTTAATTCTAAATAGAAAAATATAGACTTACTAAATAAATCCTTATTTATTAAGCTAGCAGCCTAACACCCTAGGTTATAGGGTATTATAATTAATAATAATAATCTTAGTAATTACCCTATTAATAGGAAGAGAAATTAAGATAATCTTATTTATAAAGATGTATATAGCTTTTATTCTACCTATTTCTAGAAGAAGTTAAAGTACTTATATTCTATAAATTAGGTAGTCTAGACTAATATCTTATCTAATACCTTATAACTAAAGTAGTAGCTACTCTATAACCTTATTATTAACTATAATACTATATACTAGTAAGAATAGTCTCTACCTTAGCTACTTATTAATCTTAATAGCGTAGGCAGAACTAGTAAGACCTATATAATTAAGATTATTTTATTTACGTTATCTTCTATAGCTAAACGCTGTAAGTAAAGGTTACCTATTATTTAATATACGCCTACTAGTATAGCTACCTTTTTTATTTCTAGTAAGATAGTTAACTCTCTATTTTAGATCTCTATCTAGCCTTATAGGGGTAAACTTTCCTCTATATTACCTAGCGCGCTTTAGCAGGTATAGGCTATATTTTAGAAGGTGTAGTATATTATTATTAATAAGAAGTCTATAGTTAGCCTTACTATTCTAGCCTAGATTTATATATAATACTATATAATCTAGCTATATAAGTAATATCTTAGCTTTACTAAGGTTAATATAATCTTAGCTAAAGATTTTTACTAACTTCTACTAGTTATATAGTAGCCCTTATTTAATAATTCTTATACTTCTACTCTTACTAATACGCAGGGGCGCTAACTATACCTTAAGTTTATATATACTATTATCCTTAACATTATTATACGTTAGTAAGAAGATACTTAAACTAAGTTTTATAATACTCTAGCTTATATTTATATTAAAGGTCTAAAAGTTAGTAACTAGAACTTACTTATAAAGTAGTACTACGTTACCCTATCCTAAAGAGAGTAAAATTTCTTTAGTACTACTATTCGTCTTTATGCAAAGCGGTAAGAGGCTAGTAGTATTAATTATACTTATATATATAATTCTAGCTAGCTAGTCTTTCTTATAAAAGCTATATATAATAACTCTAAGGCAGTAAACGTTCTATCTATTAGTAGTTATATTATATTACTAGATAATATCTAAATAGAGAGAGGGTTAGTTAATAGTACTATAGAAATAGTAGTTAGCATTCTTTAGCTACTATTAATAGAGAAATATAGGAGTACTAACTCTATAGCTATTCTTATAGCATTTAATGCGTATAATAGACCTAGAATATACTTACTAGAGGATAGTAAAGTTACTATACCTATCTTTACTATTTTCTAAGAGTTTATACTAAATTAGGCTGTATATATAAGGGTTTAATTTCCCCTTATATTAGCCTAGGCTATTATAGTGTATAAGTTCTAGGAACTAAGTCTAAAGAAGGTAGTTATCTATATAAGTAGTAAGCGCAACTATGTTTCTAGTCTTATATATATAGCTCTCTTTTGCGTAAAGACTCTAGAAGGTATTATATTTAAGAATTCTTTTACCTTTTAGTGCCTTAAATAGAAGAAGAGTAAAATATATATAAAAAGAGAGGTAGATTTAACATAGCGTCTTAAACAGTAGGTTTCTATAGTAGATACTATATTTTAGCTAGCTACTATAGTTCTATATTAGGCCTAATACTCTAACTAATACCTAGCGTCTGCTGTACTACCCTAACTACTATACCTATATAAGAATACCTAATACCTAGTATTACGCTAGGTATTAGCCCTGCTTTCTCTTTCTAATGCTAAACTATATACCTATTTCTTTATCTAGGTCTATTAGACTCTTATTCTTCTAATTATTCTTCTTTTATTTACTTTTCTTATCTTAACTGCCTTTCTTATTCTTATTATTCTTATTGTGAAAAAGTAAGAGTAAAGATATAATAAATCGTTAAATTGCATATCCTTTTTCCAGTGCTATCTAGTATCTCTAAATAGTTATTCTAATTCAAATAATTTCCATTTGCTTTAACATTAATTTCGGATTCTTAATGTCCGTGTTTCCGGGTTTTTACTATCCGGTTTTACTATTATTTTATTATTTAAAATAATGTATTTTTGGATCCCAGTTATCCAGTTTCACTATTGTTTTATTATTTAAAATAATGTAATATCGGATTCTAGTTATCTGGTTTTACTCTTGTTTTATTATTTAAAATAACGTATTTTCGGATTCTAGTTATCCGGTTCTACTTCTGTTTTATTCTTTAAACTAGTGTTTTACATTACTTTCATTATTATGTTAATAGTTTAAGACTAGCACTTTGTAAATATTTTTAGAAAGGTTTTTCTAACTTTTTAATTACATAATATAAAATTGTAATTTAAAATTCTTTCGTAATAGAAGTAGTGCACAGCACCATTTAAATTACTACATTTTATAATATAAATTATCTATAGTTTATATATGCGTTCTTAAAACGTTTATTATTTATAATATTATTTTTAGAATTTAAAGCGTCTATATTGTTTATTTTTTACGCTTCCCCTTAATTTATATATGGCTTTACTAAAGGTATATATTAATTAGTTTTTATATTTTTTAATCTTTTATTTAATATTAATATTATTAAAGAGATATTAAAAAGTTTTAATATTTAGCGGTTATGTAAGTATATCAGCTAGTTGATTCTTTATAGGTATATATTTAAGATTTATTATTTTTTCTTGTAATTTTCCTCTAACAAAGTGATACTGTATATTAATATGTTTAGTTTTAGCACAGTGTTCTAGATTATTTGCTAAATTAATTGCGGGTTTATTATCTGTAAATAGGTAGAACTTAGAATTATTAATTTTTAAAAGTTTATTAATTTCTAGCTAATTATATACATTTGTTAGGTATATAAATTCTTTTATAGCTTCTTTAATAGCTATATATTTAGCCTCGTAGCTGCTTAAGGCTATAGTTTTTTGTAGTTTACTAGCCTAACTAATAGGGGTATTATTAAATAAAAATAAAAAGCCAGTTGTGCTTTTTCTAGTTATGAAATCACCCCCCTAATTAGCATCTGTGTAGCCGATTAGATTATGAGTAATATTATTATTATTTTCTAATAATAAAACTTTTGTAGGGGTATAGTTTAAGTATTTAATATTCTATTAACAGTATTATAGTGCTGTTTATTAGGATTACTCATGTGTCTAGCATAATTATATACGCTAAACGCTATATCAGGCCTAGTGTGTGTAGTTAAATATATTAATTTACTAACATATTATTAAAATAGATTTATCTAATTTTCTGTAGCTTGTTCTTGATTTTTATTTAGTTTATCCCTAGGGTTACTAGGTGTACTAATTGGATTTAATTTATCTTTATTATATTTTTCTAGCATGTTTTTAATATATTTTATTTGTGTTATTTTTTTTGTTTTATTTTTTCTATTTCTAGTAATTTCTATTCCTAGAAAATAAGAAGCTTTTCCTAGGTCTGTTACTTCTATTAGATTTGCTAGGTTTATTTTTAGCTTATCTATTAGTTCTTTATTTTTTCCTAATAATAAAATGTCGTCTACGTAGACAATTATAATAAAAAATCTTCTATATTTATAGTTTTATTTGTAAAAATGCCTTGTTCTGCAAAAATAGGATAGAACCTTAATTTTAATAGTTGTTCTTTTAAATGTAAATACTAAGCTCTAGGGGCTTGTTTTAGTCTATATAAGGACTTTTTTAATTTACAGATTTTATGTTTATATTTATTAAAGCCAATTAGTTGTTTAATGTATATTTCTGCATCTATAGGTGCATGTAAGAAGGCGTTTTTAATATCTAGTTGTAGTATTTCTCGATCTAGATATGCAGCAAGGAATAATAATAATCTAATTATTTTAATTCTAGTGGTATTTGCAAAGGTTTCTAAATAGTCTAATCCGTATATTTAACTATAACCTTTTACTACCTATCTAGCTTTATAGTTAATTAGATTATTATTCTTATCTGTCTTTATTTTATAGACCTAACGTCCTTTAAGTATATTTAAATTTTGTTTAAAATCAACTAGTTCCTACGTATTTTGTAATTCTAATTAATTAATTTTAATTCGCATAGCTTTTTCCTATTGCTTATAGTTAGGACTATTTATTGCTTCTTTATAACTATTGGGTTCGTTATTTTCTTTTGTTAAGTTTTCTGTAATTAATAATAATAATTCATTAATTTTACTATTTTGTATTTCTTTATTAAACCATTTATTATTATTATTTTCGTGGCTAATAATAGTTCTTTTATTATTTTGATTTAAATTATAGCTTAATTCATTAGGGCTTAAGCTTCTAGAGGTTGTTTAGTAGTTATTAGGGCTATTAGGGCTATTAGATATATTATCTATATTTTCTATAGAATTAATAGTTTCTTCTTCTATTAAGGGTTCTATATTTCTAGGTTCTTTAACTTCTAGAATTGTATTATTAGTGTTTGTTTTTTAATTATTAGAAACAATTACGTTATTAGAGAAGTCATAAAATTAGTTTTCTAATATTTTAATATCTCTTATTTGTATAATTCTCTTAGTTTCTAGGTCTAAAACTTTATAATTTATATTATTAAATCCTACTAGAATTGCTTTTTTAGCTATAGGTTCTAATTTAGTAATTTATATTTTATTTAAATAGTAGGCTATTAAGCCCCATACTTTAATATTTTCTATTTTAGGTTTTTTATTCTTTAGTTTTTTGAAAGGTAATATATAGCTTAAGCTAGAATGAGGTATTATATTATAAATGTATACAGCTGTTTCTAGTGCTAAATCCTAGTAGAATAGAAGTATAATACTATAATATAAAAACGTTCTAGTTGTTTCTATTATAGTTCTATTAATTCTTTCTATTAGCTTATTCTAGGCAGGTGTATAAGGGCTGTTAAATTCTTATATAATGCTACTATTTATACATAGTTCTATAAATTTAGAATTTTTAAATTCTAAGCTATTATCTAATTTAATTATTTTTATTTTATTTTATAATTGATTTTCTAATAGGTTTTTAAATCCTAGAAAGGCTATAAAGGCTTCTAATTAATTTTGTAATAGTTTAAATTTTAAAACTCTAGTTGTAGAGTCTAAAAAAAATATAATATATTTCTTTTCTATAATTGTACTAGGTGTTATTGTAAAAAAATAAACAATATATACGCTTTAAATTCTAAAAACAATATTATAAATAATAATGGTTTTAAGAACGCATATATAAACTATAGATAATTTATAATATAAAATGTAGTAATTTTAATGGTGTTGTGCACTACTTTTATTACGAAAGTATTTTAAATTACAATTTTATATTATGTAATTAAAAGGTTAGAAAAACCTTTCGAAAAATATTTACAAAGTGCTAGTCTTAAACTATTAATATAACAATAAAACTATTGTAAAACACTAGCTTAAAGAATAAAAGAAAAGTAAAACCAGATAACTAGAATCCGAAAATAAATTATTTTAAATAATAAAACAATAGTAAAACCGGATAAGTAGAATCCGAAAATATATTATTTTAAATATTAAAACAATAGTATAACCGGATAACTAGAATCTGAAAATACGTTATTTTAAATAATAAAACAATAGTAAAACCGGATAACTAGAATCCGATATTACATTATTTTAAATAATAAAACAATAGTGAAACTGGATAACTAGAATCCGAAAATACATTATTTTAAATAATAAAACAATAGTAAAACCGGATAGTAAAAACCCGGAAACACGGACATTAAGAATCCGAAATTAATAATTAAAGCAAATGGTAATTATTTAAATTAGAATAACTATATAGAGATACTAGATAGCACCGGATAAAGGATATGCAATTCAACGATTTATTATATCTTTACTCTTACTTTTTCAGAGTTATAGGGCCGCAAAGGTCTATAACTATTTTATCTAAATAATTTACTGCTTCAGCTGTAATTCTTATATTATTATTATTTTTTAGTTTTGCTTTTATACAGCTAGTGCAACTTATTTTAAAGTTATTAGATTCTTGTATATTTAACATTTTATAGATAGCGTCTATATATTTATAGCTAAATCTAATATGCTAAAGTTTTATTTATTCTATTTTTTTTATTTCTATTATAGTTCTTAACTTTGCTAGTTAATAGAACTAAATTTATAGTAACTTGCATTTAAATAATATATAGATTATTAATTTATAACGCGTTATAAATAAGTTTATTATTTTTAGTTATAGTAGCTTTCTTCTTTACGAATGTAACTATAAAGTCTTTTTGTAATAGTTTATTAACTGAAATTAAGTTTACATTAAATTCTAGTACAAATAAGCAATTTTAAAAATACTATTATAATTATTTAGTTTTATTAATACATTTCTAATAGTATTTAATTTAATTATGTAATTATTTCCCTATTATAAGTTTATACATTTTCTTTCTCAAGAACCTTTTATAAATAGTTATTACAAACTATATGTTATTAACTTCTAGAGTCTAATATAAAATTAGTTTTATTATTATTTATATAAGAGATTATATACACCTTTTTAATATCCATTTCTTTAGATAAATTTTAATTTAATAGAGCTTTTCCCACTCTATTTCTTGCGAGGTTTTCTTACCTAATAGGCAGGTTTTCTTCTTCTTCGTCCTTTTTGTAGGAATTCTTTGATTTAAACAAATTTGTTTTATTTTCTGGTAATAAATACTAACATTTATTTAAAAATTAAGTATTAAACTTGCATTTATTACAGTACCTCTTAGAGGTTTTTGTAATTTTGCTTAGGTTATTTCTATTAGTAAATAAAGCTCGCGTTTTATTACTAGAAAGACTTGTTTGCCTACTACTTTTATTAATTAAATTAGAAAATAAATTTTCTAAATTAATCTCTATAGATTTATTACTATAATATTGTGTTACACTAATAACTAAACAATTATAATTAGGACTTAAATTATTTAAAATCTAGGCAACCATTAGTTGTTTTAGAATTCTAATTATTTTAGAATTAAGGCTATTTGATAGATATTTAATTCTATTAAGAATTTTTTCCATAGAATTAAAAGTTAACAAAGTTAATTTAAATAACTCTTTTAATAAGAGGAATTTAGCGTTAAAACTAGAGCGGTAATAAAGGTTTTTTAAAGCTTCCTACTGATCCTAGGCCGTTTTACGGTCTTTAATTTAAATTAAAAGAACGTCTTTAATTAATAATGTTAAAAAGTAAGAGTAAACATATAATAAATCGTTGAATTGCATGTCCTTTTTCCGGTGCTATCTAGTATCTCTATATAGTTATTCTAATTCAAATAATTTCCATTTGCTTTAATTATTAATTTCGGATTCTTAATGTCCGTGTTTCCGGGTTTTTACTATCCGGTTATTCTATTTATTATTATTTAAAATAACGTGTTTTCGGATTCTAGTTATCCGGTTTTACTATTAATTTATTATTTAAAAAAATGTATTTTCGGATTCTAGTTATTCGGTTTTACTATTGTTTTATTCTTTAAACAAGTGTTTTATATTAGTAACATTGTTATATTAATAGTTTTAAGACTAGCACTTTGTAAATATTTTAGAAAGGTTTTTCTAACTTTTTAATTACATAATATAAAATTATAATTTAAACTATTTTCGTAATAGAGGTAGACACAGCACTATTAAAATTACTACATTCTATGTTATAAATTATCTGTAGTTTATATATGCGTTCTTAAAATATTTACTATTTACAATATTATTTTTAGAATTTAAAGCGTATATATTGTTTATTATTTTCTACAGTTATTAATAAGCTATTAGTAAAAGTTAGTAAATCTAATAAAGGCTTATATATTCTTTACGTTCTTTAGGTACTTCTACTCTATAATTATTTTAACTTTATTAGGGTCTATCTAGATTTCCTTAGTAGAGATTATATACCTTAGGTATATAACTTTAGTCTTATAGAACTTATATTTATCTATATTAAGTTATAGGCTAGCTTCTTCTAACGCATTAAGTACTAATTAAACGTGCTTTTTATATTTAGCTAAGAAATTACTATAGACTAGTATATTATTAATATAGGCTGTATAGAAGATATTAAGGTAAAGCTAGAGTATATTATTTATAAAATGCTAAAATATACTTAGAGCGTTAGCTAAGCTAAATAGTATTACTAGGTATTTAAATAGACTATATTAGGTTTAGAAGATAGTTAACTATTTATCTTCTTTAGCTATCTATAGCTTATTAAAGGCAGTAATAATATTAAACTTTATATAGAACCTAGCCTTATATAACTAACTTAGAGTATCTTATAGTAAGAGGATTATGTACTAGTTCTTAATTATTAGGGCGTTAAGCGCTTAGTAATTAATATAGAAGCGTAGACCTCTACCTAGCTTCTTTATAAAGAAAACTAGAAAGGCTATAGATAATAAGCTAGCTTAGATAAACCCTTATAATAGGTAGTTATTAAGGTACTTCTATAGTACTTTTAGTTTATTCTAGAATATACTATATAGAGGTCTATATCCTACTTATTTACTAGGTATTAGTTTAATCTTATAGTTATATAATTATCTTTTAGATAGTTTATTAGCTTCTTTTTAAGAGAATATATATTATAGGTTATAGTACTTATAAGGTACCTTTATCTTTAGGTTAGTATACTTTCTTTATTTTAAGGCCTTATCTATATTAGCTATAAAGATAGTAAAGATCTTATAGTTTAGTTATTAAGATAGGGTTATTAGAGGTGCTACTCTAATATAGTAGATATTTAGTTCTTTGTTATTAGTACTAGGTAACTATTAAGTATTCTTATATAGAGGGTTTAAGAATAACTTTCTTTAAACTTCTATTAGTTTCTTACCTATAGGTGTCTAGGGGTCTATAGTAATAAGCTCTTAAATTCTAGTTTTATATTAGTAGTAGTATAGGCACCTAGCCTAGTATTATAAGAAGTTAAACTTTAGAACTTAGTTCTAGTAATTAAAGGTAACCTTATATTAGTATAACTAAGGTTAACCTAGTATTAGGTTATACCTTCTAGTATTAGTTATATATAGCTCTAACTACTTTTTATAATTATAGTAGGTAATTATAGTAGAGGTTATATAAAAAAAAGAACCTCCTTTAAGTTATTTTTTATTAAATTTAGTTAGGTGCAGTATCTAGGTAAGTAGTTTTAGCTAGAAATTTAATTAGCGCGCTAGATCTTAATTTATATATCCTATACTATTATTTTTTAAGTTAATAAGGGTTTAGACTATAGTAGTAAGTCTACCCTATTATAATAAGATAGATATATTAATTTAATACTTCTAATTCTCTATTAGGGAGGTAGTCTAAAGGTTAGCAGAAATCTAATATAATATAGGTTCTAAAAAGTAACTTAACTTTAGGAAAAGCCTTTTTATAAGTTTCTATAGCTATAACTTTAGTAGATACGTTAAAAAGGGCTATAAAGTAAGGTATTTAAGCTAAAACTTCTTTAATAATAAGTTAAAGAAGTAGTAAAGTAGGTAGAGGGAGAAACACTATTACTTTAGGTATAAAGAAAGAGACTAAATAGTTATAAGAGATATAGCTATATTTACTATATTTAAAATATAGTCTTTTCTCTTTATAGTACTTACGCTTCTTTAATCTAGTAGGTATATAGCTTAAGTCTAATTCTATTATATTAGAGTCCTTATAAGGGGGCGAGAAGTATTAAGAGGTAGTTAGAGTAGAGTAGTAGGCTAAAAGGTACCTTATATTATTATTATATAGAGTAATTAGGTTAGTATAATTATTTAGAAATAAGAGAATTAGAATACTAACTATTACTTAGTAAAGGTTATCTAATAGGGAACAGTAGAGCTAGTTAATCTAGGCGCTCTTATTTAAGTTTATATTAGTAATTAGGTAGTAGAAGCTAGTAAAGTAGAAAAGAAAACTCTTATTTTCTTACTTTAGGTTATTTAGTTAGCTCTAGGTAGTTAGTTTATAGTTTAGGTTACTATAAATAGCCTAAAGAAATCTAATAAGTTATTCTATAGTATAAATATTTTTTTCTATTAATTAGTTAATAAGAGTAGTAGAGTGTTACGAGAACGTAACGAGGAGGCCTTTAGTTCTTACAGCAAAGACTAATTAATTACTACGTGCAATATCTAGGTAGATATAAGACGTCGTGTATAGAACAGAAATAGTAAAATAGGTGTAAAGTAGAAATACTTAGGGGGGTAGTCTGTGCTTCTAGTACGCAGACTAACTACTAGTTAGAGTAAAGTTTAAAGAATAGTTCTAGGCGTACTAATAATAGTATAAATA
>MU005631.1:144351-179493 GCA_010405425.1 Lentithecium fluviatile CBS 122367 | reverse complement strand
TAGTTCTAGTAATTAAAGATAACCTTATATTAGTATAACTAAGGTTAACCTAGTATTAGGTTATACCTTCTAGTATTAGTTATATATAGCTCTAAGTACTTTTTATAACTATAGTAGGTAATTATAGTAAAGGTTATATATAAAATAGAACCTTCTTTAAGTTATTTTCTATTAAATCTAGTTAGGTATAGTATCTAGATAAGTAGTTTTAGTTAGAGATTTAATTTACGCGCTAGATCTTAATTTATATATTTTATACTATTAGCTTTTAAGTTAATAAAGGCTTAAACTATAGTAGTAAGTTTATCCTATCTTAATAAAATAAATATATTAATTTAATACTTCTAATCCTCTATTAGAGAGGTAGTCTAAAGGTTAGTAAAGATTAAATATAATATAGGTTCTAAAGAGTAACTTAACTCTAAAATAAGTCTTTTTATAAGTTCTTCTAGCTGCGGCTTTAGTAGAAAAGTTAGAAAAGGCTATAGAGTAAGGTATTTAAGCTAGAACTTCTTTAATAATAAGTTAGAGAAGTAGTAGAGTAGGTAAAGATAGAAACGCTATTACTTTAGGTATAAAAAAGAAGAACTAAATAGTTATAGAAGATATAGCTATATTTACTATATTTAAAATATAGTTCCTTCTTTTTATAGTATTTAAGCTTTTTTAATCTAGTAGGTATATAGCTTAAGTCTAATTCTATTATATTAGAGTTCTTATAAGAGGGTAAGAAGTATTAGAAGGTAGTTAGAGTAGAGTAGTAGGCTAAAAGGTATCTTAGATTATTATTATATAGAGTAATTAGGTTAGTATAATTATTTAGAAATAAGAAGATTAGAATACTAACTATTACTTAGTAAAGGTTATATAATAGAGAATAGTAGAGCTAGTTAATCTAGGCGCTCTTATTTAAGTTTATATTAGTAATTAGGTAGCAGAAGTTAGTAAAGTAGAAAAGAAAACTTTTATTCTTTTACTTTAGGTTATCTAGTTAGCTCTAGGTAGTTAGTTTATAGTTTAGGTTACTATAGGTAGTCTAAAGAAACCTAATAAGTTATTCTATAGTATAAATATCCTTTTCTATTAATAGGTTAGTAAGAGTAGTAGAGTTACGTTTAAGTTAAAAGTAAGTATAGATTAATTACGCTTCTTTATTAGAGAATTAGTTAGAGTTTTCTTTAAGCTTATATTAGAGCTTAGTTAGAAAAAGTAGTAGCTTCTTTTTCTTTCTTATAAATAATAGCAGGTTAGGGAGCTTCTTAGATTATATATTTAAAGTAGCTTAAGTTATTAAAGGCGTCTACTAGGAGAGAAATAAGCTAGTTCTAGACTTTTAGGTAGTTATAGGCGCTAGTTAAACCTTAGCCTCTACTATAGCTTTAGGTAGAAGAAAGGCTAACTATTTAATAATAGCTAAACGTTCTTTAAATTCTTATTAAAGGGTAGCTATATTATTATAGTATTAGGCCTCTTACTAGGTAAGAGTCTACTATAATGCTTTATTACTAGCCTTAATTACCTTACTACTAGCTTAGATAGACGCTAGTTTTAGTAAGAATCTATTATATTAGATCTGCGTTAGTTGCTATAACAGCTAAAAGAAAGAAGTAATATAATATAATGTTATAAGAACGTAATAAGTAAGTTTTTAGTTCTTACAGCGAAGACTAATTAATTACTACGTGCAATATCTAGGTAGATATAAGACGTTATGTATAGAATAGAAATAGTAAAATAGATATAAAGCAGAAATACTTAGAGGAGTAGTCTATACTTTTAGTGCGCGAACTAACTACTAGTTAGAGTAAAGTTTAAAGAATAGTTCTAGGCGTACTAATAACAGTATAAACAGGACTTAGCAGTGTTAGAAGATCTAGAGAGGATACCGTAATATAGAGTTACGTTTAAGTTAGAAGTAAGTATAAATTAATTACGCTTCTTTATTAGAAAATTATTTAGAGTTTTTTTTACGCTTATGTTAGAGCTTACTTAGAAAGAGTAGTAGATTCTTTTTCTTTTCTATAAATAGTAGCAGATTAGAGAGCTTCTTAAATTAGATATTTAATGTAGCGTAGATTATTAGAGGCATCTACTAAGAGAGAGATAAGCTAGTTTTAAACTTTTAGATAGTTATAAGCGCTAGTTAAACCTTAGCCTTTACTATAGCTTTAAGTAGAAGAGAGGCTAACTATTTAATAATAGCTAAACGTTCTTTAAATTCTTATTAGAGGATAGCTATATTATTATAGTGTTAGGCCTCTTACTAGGTAAGAGTCTACTATAATACTTTATTAGTAGCCTTAATTAATTTACTACTAGCTTAGATTAATAACAGTTTAATAAAGATCTATTATATTAGGTCTACGTTTGTAGCTATAATAGCTATAGATAGAAATATAATATAATATTATATAAATATAATAAGTAGGTTCTTAGTTTATATAGTAAAGACTAGTTAATTACTACGTGCGATATCTAGATAGATATAAGACGTTATATATAGAATAGAAATAGAGAAATAGGTATAAGTAGAAATATATAGAAGATAGTCTATGCTTTTAATATGTAAACTAGCTGCTGGTTAGAATAAAGTTTAAAGAATAGTTCTAGACGTACTATTAATAGTATAAATAGGACTTAGTAGTATTAAAGAATCTAGAAAGGATAATATAATAGGAATAAAGCTAATAGCTTTAATAATAATAAGTATACGTAAGTCTAAAAGTTACGTAATAGATTAGTTAGCTCTATAGATCTATAGGTAATAGAGCTAATTAAGCTAATAGAGCTAATATTATAGAGGACTATATAGGTAATCTTAATTATATAGATAGTTCTTTATTATTACGAGGACGCAACTGTTACGACCAGTAGGTCGAACAAGCGATAGGAACAATGATTGGTCACGTACCCAAGTACTGGCGAAAGGTACGAAGACACGAGCACTAACCATTGTTCTGTCACGTAACCGATAGCCGCGCTAAGAACTATTAATAGTTCTAATAGGAACTATCGCGACTATTAATAGTCTTGTAACTAACTATTAACATCTAAGCTACGTGTATATAGGAACAGCAGGAACCCCTATAGTTCCTAGTATTTAACTTATTTAATAATCTATTATTTAGATTCTTATAAGCATTATTAATTTAACAGTTTTATAACTTTAATACTAACTACCCTATTACTTACTTACGTAACTAATAACTTCCTTCCTATTATCGCTCCTGCCTAAGAACTAACTTACCCTTATAGAACTAGCTACCCTATAGGGACGTAATACATTAAACACCCTTAATATAAGTAACTTTAAAGGTATTACTATAGTTACTAACTCTAAGAATAAGGTAGCTAAGCTAGACCTATACTATAGAGACTGTAATAAACTTAAAGAATAGATCTTTTAACTTAAACTCTACTTTTATATCTTAGAACCTAAAATAGAGAGGAAGAAGAAAGTTATCCTTATAGTATTATACTTATAAGGCGAAGTAGCTACCTAGATTTAACTATACCTCTTAAGCTACCTAGCTAAGAAAAACTACAAAGGTAACACTATTAATTAGATTATTAAAGACTATAAGAACTTTAAGAAAGAACTTAGACAGCTCTTTAGTATTACTAACTAAGTACCTCTTACTAAATAAGCTATATAGTAACTCTAATAGACGCATTTTATTACTAATTATGCTATATACTTTAAAAAATACGCTGTATAGTTTAACTAGAAAGAAGTACCCTTAATAGTTATATATAAGTAAGGCTTAAAACTAAAAATCTATAAAGAGCTACTACGCTCTAGAAACCTTATTACCTCTCTAAAGGACCTTTATAAAGAATCTATTAGAATTAACGCTAAATAGTATAAATTATATTAAGAACTATGCTAATAAGAATAGAAGCTACGCCCTAGCTTTAGAAAGCTACCTAATAGCTACCTAATAAAGCCTTAAGCCTTAGGCAGTTAACTACAGCACTACTAATATAATAATTATAGTTATTAGCTAATAGAAAGAATCTAGTATAATAACTTAGAGAAAAGAAAATTAAAAGAACTAGGCTTTTATAAGCCTTACTAGCGTAACTCTAAAGGACCTCTAATAGAACTATAGTTTCGCGGAGTAGAGACGCGTAAATACTTTAAATATAGTAAGCCTAGCTACCTTATAAAGAACTACTATTCTAAGAATAAAGTTAAATAATAGTTAAATATTATAATAAAAGATAATTAGAAAATAGAGGAAGAAGAATAGAACGTAGTTAACGTAATTAAAAGAATTAATTTAAAAATAATAGAGCGCCTAGATACTCTAGATAAATAACTATATAAAGATCTAGAAGAACTTAATAATAAAGAGGAACTTTATTACCCTATTTAGCGAGTACTAACGCTGCATCTAGATGTAAAGAAACCTTACCTAGGCACGCCTATAGTATAGGATTTCCTTAAAGAATTTAAGATATAACTACGTAATAGAGATACTCTACTATATAGAATCTTAGAAGAAAATTTTAAGCCTATAGAAGAAAATAGAGGAAGACTCTATATAGTTATCTAAGAAATAGAAGAAACTACAAAGTATAACTATAAGCATTAAAATAAGAAATAAAAGTATAATAATAAGCTACTAAACTACTAACTATGCTATTATATTAATATATATAACTCTAACTATAGAAGCATAAGCTATATAATATATATAGATAACTACTATAAGGTATACTATAAAGATAAAGTTAATAGAAGCTACTTCTCTAGAGCTAGATATTAATATAAGTAGAAATAGTTTAATTACTTTATAGATAAATATAATAAATACCTATAGAATAAGCGCGAAGTATAGTACTTCTCTTAGAAGACTAACGTGGAAAATACAGCATGCACTCTACTAGTAGACAGCATCTACATCTAAGATAAATAGTAAACCTGCCTAGAAGTAATATATAAGAAGCACTATTATAAAAAGGAAAAACACAGCTTCTACTTACATCCTTTAGTATTCGCTATATAAATTAACCCTAAATATAGTATAAGGTATAAGTTACGCAGAGGGCAAAGTAATAATAATAACTATTAAGCACCTAAACTTAGATAATAACCTTTTTTAAGCTAAGACTAAGGCGAGAAGACGCCTTCTAAGAGTTTAATACTATAGGTAATAGAGTATTAATAAAACTTACTATCTAAATTAGAGATATTAAGGCTAGAGCTATAATAAACTTAAAGGTATAAGAGAACTATATCTTACCTACTACTACTAGAAAAGCTAAACTTATAATAAAATAAAAATAATAATCTTACCTTCTTTACGCAGAAGATAAGGCACTAATGCCTAAGATACTAAGAATAGACTATAAGGTTAAAGTAACGCTTAAAATTAACTAATACTAAGAACTAATTACTTTTAACGTACTAAGATCCTCTAGTTATAAAGTAGTACTTAGGTTACTATAGTTAAGAAGATATAACCTATATATTAAATAGAATAAAGAAAAGATATCCTTAACACGCTATAAATATATATTATAAGTAGTACCTATACATTAGTAGAGTCTAATAATAGATAAAAGAGAACTTAATATACTCTTATAACTAGAAGTTAATAAATATAAATTAACCTTAAAAGACGCTAGTAGAAACTACTAGGTTAAAGAACGTAAAAAAATAAGTAGTAGTATAGCTTATAGCATTCTAAAATAATATAAAAGATAGGAATACTTATTTTAGGAAAGGAAAGGAAAAGTAAACCTACCTAAGTACTAATCCTAGGATTATATAATTAACCTAGAAGAAGAAAAAATACTACCCTTTAGACTACTATACGCGAAAACTAGTAAAAAACTTAAATAGGAAAGAGAATTTATAAGAAAAAATCTAGAGAAAGGATATATATAAACCTTAAAATTACTAGCAGCTAGCCTATTTACCTTTATAAGAAAGAAGAATAGAGAACTACAACTTTATATAGATTATTAGTAACTTAACGTAATAACTATTAAAAACTAATATCTATTACCTAACGTAACTAAGCTAAGAGATAGACTTATAAAAGCTACTATCTTTACCTTACTAGACCTCTAAGACAGATACTACCTTATATAGATAAAGGAAGGAGAAGAATAGAAAATAGTATTCTAATTAAGATATAGACTCTATAAATACCTAGTTATACCTTTTAGACTTACTAACGCGCTAGTAATATTTTAGGCACTAATTAATAACGTACTATAAGAACACCTTAATATATTTATTATTACTTATATAGATAACATCCTTGTCTTCTTAGAGTATAATAAGAATTACTAAGGATATATTAAGGCAGTACTTAACGCACTAAAGAAAGCGAACCTACGCCTAAAACCTAAGAAGTGCAAGTTCTACGTACAGGAACTTAAGTACTTAGGCTTTATTATTAACGCGTAAGGCATTAAGATAAGTCTAGATAAGATTAAAGCTATACGCATATAGCTATAACTAAAAATAGTAAAATATATTTAAGAGTTCCTAGGATTCTGCAAATTTAATTAATAGTTTATTAAAAAATACGCAGCAGTTACTACACCCCTAACAGAACTTATAAAAAAAAATATACTATTTATATAGAGAGATAAATAAGAAAAGGCCTTCTAACTCTTATAAATAGCATGCATTATACTACTAGTACTTATTAATTTCTAAAGTAATAAGCTGCTATAAATTAAGACGAACGTAAGTAACTAAGCCCTTAGAGCTTGCGCAAAATAAGAAAGAAATAAAAAATAGCACCTAATAGCTTACTACTTAAGGAAGCTTATAGATGCGGAAATATAATATAACATCTATAATAAAGAACTATATATAATTATTAAAGCACTTAAATACTAGTAAATCTACGTACACAGCTACTCTAAACTTATTATCTTTACTAATTATAAGAACCTCCTAAGGTTTATAACTATAAAGAATCTTATACTATAATAAGTAAAATAGTTTAAAGTACTTAGGCAGTATAAGTTTAGAATTATATATACACCTAGAAAGAAAAATAGACGCGCTAATATACTAAGCTAATAAAGCAACTTAGCTAGAGATAAAATAATCGCACGCGCTACTATCTTAGTATAGAATAAGGATAGATCCCTTAGCCTATCGCGAGAACTTAATATACTCCTTATAATAAGATAAGAAGTACCTAAAGAATAATAAGAATAGGTTATTAAGTAATATTATAATAACCTAATATATAAACACTCTAGTATTATAAGAACTATAAAACTTATTTAGCGTAATTACTAATTTAAGGGAATAAAGTAAAAAATTATAAACTATATTTAAAAATGCGTAGACTGCTAGAAGAATAAATATAATACGTATGTACTATATAAAGAAATATAAGCTATCTAGATTCTAGAAGAACCCTAGACTAATATCTCTATAGACTTTATTACTAGCCTACTAAACTCTAAGAACCTAGTAACTAATATATCCTATAACGTAATACTAGTAATTATTAACTAATTTACTAAGTATACGGAGATAATTCTATTCTATAATACCTATATAGTAAGATAACTTAGATTCGTAATCCTAGACTAGCTAGTTAGGTATTATAAAATACTAAGGATAATTATTAGTAACTAAGATAAACTATTTATATCTAACTACTAGATAACACTAATAGCACTTATTAGAATAAAATAAAAACTATTAACAGCCTATTATCTATAAACAGATAAATAAACGGAATAAATAAACAGAACTATAAAAACCTACCTAAAGATATATAGTAACAAACTATAAAATAATTAGGTATTACTACTATTAATAGCCTAACTAGTATATAATAATAAGAAATTAGAAGTAATAGGACGAACACTGTTCTATGCGAACTACAGAAGACATCTACATCTCTTTAAAAGAACTCTACTAATAAAAGTATAAACTAAAACGGCAGTTAACGACGCTAAAGATATATATAAAGTATATAAAGAAATAAAGAAAAATATATAAAAGGCATAATAAAAAAGTATTAAGTATAATAACTAAAAACGAAAAATAGCAACTTAGCTAAAGAAGGAGGATAAAGCATATCTGCTTATAAAAAATCTTTATATAATACAACTAAGTAAGGGGCTAGATTACGTAAAAGTTAGACTATTTTTAGTTCTTAAATAAATTAGCCTAGTAAACTATAAACTTTAACTTCTAAGTAATATAAAGGTTTACCTAGTATTCTATATATCTACCCTAGAACTAGCAGACCCTAGGATACTATTACAAATAACATTCTACTACTAGAAAGATAAAGATAATAAGTATAAAGTTAAAGCACTACGCAGTTACTATAAAATAGATTAATAAGAGTTCTAGAATAATAACTTCTACTAAGAATAGCTAGTAAAATAGAAAGGTTACCCTAAATTAGAAAATATATAGGAACCTAAAGCTAACCTATAGAACTATTAGTAACTACTTAAGGAATTAAGACTATAGTTTAACGCCTACTACTATATAGGATAAACGCAGCTATAAAGTAAAGATAAGAATTAATAAGAGTAGCGCACTTTAAGAAGGACCTAAGGATAAACTAGTATCTATAACGTTATAGCCCGCTACTACGTTATCTAGCGCTAATAAAGTAGACTATATTATTAGTAAGAACTCTACACTAATAAAAGTAGCTAGATAGTCTACCTTAGCGTTTACTGCCTCGCCCTTAGCCTTAAGCTCTAAAGTAAGGTATATAGCCTTCTTTATAGCATAATCCTTAGCCTGCGCTAAAATCTTCTTATTCTATAATAACTAGAATATTACCTCTGCTAATAACTTCTTATCTATATCTACCTTTACCTAGTACTTCTCTCTAGTTCTAGGCGTACTGTTAACAGTACAAATAGGACTTAGTAGTGTTAGGGGATCTAGAGAGGATACCGTAACATCTATAGTTAATTTAATGTAATTTTTATAATATATTATCTACGTAACTTCTCTATTATAACATATCTTTATATTTATAATAATTATCTATTACTCTTACATCTATTAATATTCTACTGTAACCTGCTTGTATCTATAACCCCTAAGGGTCTAGCTCTAACTTTATTCTATCTCTCTTATCTAAGTAAGGATTACTAGGGCTAACGAGGCCTCTTACATATAGTAGATACATATAAGCGCTTAAGAAGTAAGGTGTATATTTAATAAAGATAAGATAAATTCTTATAGAGTTGTAGTAGTGTAATATAAGAGCAATATAAATGCCGTCACGTGACCAGGCACGTGCCGGGAATGTTCTGGTAGGATCCCAATAGGGGGCGAAGGTAGGCGTCACACTTGGCTGAACGTGATACCGTTGTTATATTACATACCGTGGTTTGCAGTTTTAGGTACCTCCATTCTCTATCCTGAGCCCCAGTTTATGACCAGTCTGCCTTGAATTTGTTCGTGAGCCACTGGACTGTGGAAAGTATCACGGAGGCGTGTTCAGCCATGTTCGATTGAACGTGTGCAGAGAGGGTGATTCCGAAGGGCAGGGCGGATGAACAGCGCAATGACGTACGTCGCTCGTCCTGCTACAAAGGATAAATAGGCGGCCTTCGATCTCGCCTCGTGCTCGTCGATTGGACCTTCCTACTGCTTCGTTGAGCTTGTCGACGCGTATTGGCAAGCAGTGCGGTCGAAAATTATCCGTCTCGACCGTTTTCCTGGGGTAAAGAATGGCCGGTGGCTGTGCACAAGGCGTTCCATAATTACCCCAAACCGCCTCAAGCCGAAACAGGAGTGTGCTGCTGTCAATGCTGGCAGCAACTTGCGAAGGATCTCACAAGTCGCTTTTTGGTGTGCTTGATGATGGAAGAACAGAGGCTAGCGGTGAAAATGTAGTGACATTTGTCATGATACAGGAGGTATTCGACCTATATTTGGTATGGGATGGGAGAGTTGAGCTGGTGTGGGTACTAGAGAGATCTTGAATCCTGAAACGAGGGGATTGCCTCTTTTGGCAAGGGCTGGTCCAAATTGAGTTCCGAGGCAGTGTTTCAGTGTAAAGACGTATGAATAATTGATCGTATGCATAGTTGATGGGTGACGCTGTTCGAAATCGGTGTTGGTATCTAGCTAGATAGCATCACTTTATTTCAAGTAGACAACCGCTTGACCCCGCCTCATGTCCTTCTAGCGAGAGTCCGAAGCTCAGAAGTGACCATTCAAACTCACTCACAGCAATGTGATGTGATCCAAACGTGAAGTGGGGGACATCTGCCGAAAATCAGGGTATCTGGACTAATTGTGCACGTACTAGTGCAGGATAAGTGTGTTTCTGCTCTCAGGCCGGCTTCGGCCTCGCAATTCTAAGCCCAGCAAGCCTCCTGCTTGCTTCCTCTACCAGCTTGGGCCACTCTTCCGTATGACCGGCCCGAGGAGGTCCAGTAATATTGCGTAGCCAGTTCTTCGCTCCCTCTTCGTCACCTTCGGACTTGGACATTTCAGCAAGCTCCATCATAGCTGGCTTGTGGCCACCGGAAGCTGCAATTCTGAACCACTCTTTCGCAAGGGTTTGCACGCTCCCTGGTCTCCAAGAAGTGGCAAATTTGAGCGCCTTTTTCAGCTGACTATTGTTCAAGAACGAAGCAGGGTCTGCATTGACGTCCATGTAGTAATGACCAAGCTTGTATGTGGCCTCGAGATGGCCCGACGCAGCAGCCTTATTCATATACGTATGCCAATTGGGAGTCATACCATTCTCGAAAGAAGCGAGTTTATAGTATGCGAGCGGATCGCCTATCTCTAAGGCGCCCTTTTCGAGGGCAGCTTTGGCCTTTGCCCGTGCTTCTGGAGTGTTTTCAGATAGCATGAGGTCTGCGAGGGCTATCCAAGGCTGTTCTCTTGGCAATGCCATCGGATGTGGGTACTTTGGGTCGAACGTGGTGTCACATTTCTCAACCGCCCGTTCATACCAGTATTTGGCCGGGCCTGTTTGCCCAGCTCTTTCTAGAAATTGCCCATGAAGAGTCATAGCAGCTGTATCGCCTTCTTCTGCTAGTTTTTCCATCATTTCTTTACATTCGTTGACCTCGGCAGCGGAAAAGAGTCGTGCAATGTCTCTGGCGGGCCGTATGCCATCGTTGGAACTGTGATAGACGGCTGCGAGTATCTGTAGCGTTGCGAGCGAGTCTTTGGCGGCACTGAGAGCAAGTAGGAGACGACTAGCTATCATCGGGTGTTGGCTTGGAGGTAGGCGGGCATTGGGGTTTTTAACATCCGGAACCTGAAGCAATGGAATCGCGATGTAGGTGATGTCGCCGACTAATCTCTTGTATTCTACATTGCCTCAGTATTCCATTCTGCATGGGAGGTTCTACAGGCTTACTCTTTGCCAGTTGTCGCACATTGGTTGCCGGATCAACTCTGTCCTTGTGGGCGGCGAGGAAGTCGTCAATCAATTCATCGGCTTGCAGCGGTCCCAAGGGAAGCAACGCTTCCATTTTCATCAGGCGAAAGAAAGCAGACCGGTTCCGCTTGTCCGTGTCGATACGCAGCTCTTGGGGAGTCTTCCTCGATTGTACCGCCTTCCTCACGGCATACCCCCTGGGAACAGCATAGCGACGGACCGGCTGCGAGGCTCGAAAGTAGCAGAAGACACAGGAACCAGCTCTGAGGACAGGCTTTGCGGGCCGACAAATGGCTGGAAGAAGTGACATCAGGGCGGTCGTGTACTAGAAAGCGATGGCCTGCGGAAGGGAAGGACGAGCTCAAGCTCACAGGTACTTCGGAGGTCCGCATTTCTGCGCTAGGGAAAAGGTAGTTCCGCGCCGGGCCAAACTTTTTGCTGCATGATAAAAATGCGACTCGCTCAACGTCATGTTTGCCTGCGTCTTCAGCACGGCCAAGCGAATACTCAGTCGGTCGCTGTCAGTCCAAGGAAGAGCCGAAGAAGACGCCGATACTGAGGCAGATATGGTCACTACGCGACGAGGAGCGGGCGTCGACGTGCCGGGGGAGACGCCACGAAGCTCTGCGAAGAGGGCCCGAGGGAAGAGGGAGCTGAGGGAGCTGGAAATCGAGGGGACGCCTACGGCCGCTAAGAGAAGGAGAAAGTCTGCGGCAGAGGCGCAAAACGGGGCGGGGACCGAAGAGGACGTCTTCGACGCCGTAGCCGTCGCGATTCCAGATCGCACCAGGGGCAAGAGCAAGAGCCCTAACAATGAAGAGAGGGAGCCCTTTAGTCGCCGGGGCAGTCCGAAGGTCGTTATTCCTAAGAAGCCATCATCACACACCTCTCCTGAGGGCTCGCCCACAAAAGGCGCATTAGAGGACGATCTTGTCCCCACTCAGGAGACCGCATTCCACACCCCAGGCGCCACGCAAGCCAGCTCTGTTTATGCAACTCCCGCGATACAACTAGAACGCCAAGGTTCGCCAACGCCCACAACCGGCGCCAAGGCAAAGAAATCAACACCAGCCTCGACTAGAAGATCCGCCAGGCAGACCAAAAAGGCCGAGTCACTCGTAGAAACGAAGGATGTTGCACCCACATCCAGTTTGCCGGATGAGATTCCCTCCTCGACGTGGGAGAGCGACCAAGCCCCGATCGCCACACAGGTCTCTGTGCCAGCATCCACCCCGACAGCCAAGAAGCTGCATACACGATTCGGCAGCGAGGAACTTGTAGATTTCCCTTCATCTTTCGAAATGAACATGCAAGGCCACGCACTATACGACCATCACGGAGCGCCCGAAGGATTGGAGGCAAACGCCAACGAGGCTCAATTTGACGACAGTGCGAGCGACTCAGACGAGGCTCCAGAAGTCGTCACCGCCGCCACCGCCGCCTCCAAAGCCAAGGCCGCCGCTGAAGAAACATCACGGGCCCACCAAGCGCAGCAACAAAAAGACACGAGGAGAAAACAGAAACGCGCAGAGCGGATAGCAGAGGAGCAAGCCGAAAGGCGAAAGCGAGAGGAAAAGAAAGCGAGGAAGCTTGCCAAGCTTCAGTCGCGGGAAAGTCGAGCGAAGCGGCCAGCTTCCACGCCGCCAAGAGCTCCCCTGGACGTCGACATGAGCAACCTCCCCGCCCTCCTTCCCGACTCAATACTGGAAGCGGTTGGCGACCGACGTCCTCCTACACCGCCTCCGGTTCGAACTAGCAAGACTGCCGAACAGATCCAAAAGGAGAAACTGAGCCGACATATTAAATTCCTCGAGCGCGGCGATAAACCCATCAAGGACATGACGAAGGGGTCTGTCAACGTATCCGTATTGGCACAGCAGAATGCACTGTTGGCGCCAAAGGTGAACAGAAACACGACGAACATCCGAGAGCATTGGCTCAAGGGGAGACAGCAGGAGAAGAGGGGAAAGAAGGCGATGTCAAAGGGACAGTTTAAGAAGATGGAGAGGAGGGCAGTCGGCGGTGGCTTCTTGAGGGGTGGTGATGAATAGATCAGTCGGGCAACATGACCTCAATATTATAGGACTTGAGCTCGAGGCCAAAAAACTCGATCCTCGGCCAGTCCCTCCTACACGCTATGCAATGCCACTATCACGTGAAGACATTGGTTGGTTATTCGAAGTTTTCAATGATTCCTTCAACACCATCATGCTCCAAGTTACCTAATCCATATGCATAACCAAATCCAGACTGGCACCAGTCTTTCACTAAAACACTTAATCTACAAGTGCTGGTATCATTCATCTAGACGACCCCCTACGACCTATCAATCATTCCAAAGCAACGAAACGAAGCCGCCTCTGGCGCATGTCAACGCCAGAATATGCCATCCGTTACCACTCCCGCTCAATGCGCATGCCCGAACTGTGTCAGGAGCGGCAGGAGCATGCCCACCATGACGAGCGAGATGTCGGACTTTGTCAGGCCGTTGGAGGCGCTGTGGTGGTCTATGTAGCCGTTAACGAAGGGTTCTTCGGGCGGGTTGGTGGTGGCTTCGGTCATGGAGTGCATTGCCACGTATCTAGGACGATTAGCATACGCCATCAAGGAGGCGAACGGGCTGACTTGCAAGAAAGTTCCACCAGAGAATAGCAGCATCCATCCAGTAGTCCACGCGAGGCCATCATCTCCACCTAGCCGGCCACGGCCTAGCATGTGTACGATAGCCCACGTTAAGAGCGCACCCGCCGGTGCGGCCAAGCTGAAGAAAGCAAGGTGTGTGCGCGCCGTGCGTTTCGACAGGCCCTGCTTCAATAGCACCGAGGTCAAGCCGAACGCTGCAGGCGCTTTGTGCAGCATGATTGCGAAGAAAATGACGAAAGAGAGGGAGGTCGATGGCGCGGTCGACGAAGCCCCGAGTGCTATGCCGTCGGCGCAGGAGTGGATGACGAGGCCGATGGTAGTTGCTGAGGATCGAGGCTGTTGCTGCGCGTGCGGGAGAGGGGTAAGAGGAGCCGAAGCGGGATCCTCGTTCATCGCATGCAAGCTCAGAGACGACGAATTGTGCAGTCCGCGGTGAAGGTTGGAAAGCGAAATGTGCATTGGCTGGTACTTCGGCCTCGTGGGAGCCAGCGTTTCTGGGAGGTGGTCAATGAGGAACATCAAGATAAAGCCCAGGATCAAGGCAACTCCAATGTAGGCGTGCGGGCCTTCGATGTCCTCGTGCGGCTTTGCCTTTTCTTCCTCTTCCTCCTCTTCAGGGCCATGCACACGCGTATGCCCCTCTTTGTGGCCTTCGGTCGAGTCATCGTCGCCGCCCTTCTGCGGCTGTGGACGGTTTTCGTCCAGTGTCCCCTGGTCTTGGTGGCTGTTCTCCTTTGCGCGCTCCTTCGCGGACAGCTCCTCCGGCGGGGTGCGCTGGATGCTTCGCTGGACGCTCCGCTGGACAATGATGCTGCGGACCTCGGGGGCGATGCCGGCGCCGGATTTGAAGAAGCTCGTGTCGCCCGTCTCCGACCGCTCCGAGGGCACGTATTCGGCGGGACTGTTCACGCCCTTCTGTTGGGCGTGGACGGAGGGAATCTTGGGCTGCGGGTTCGGCACGTCGTGGGCGTGGCTCTGCATGGCGGCACTGTACATGGTCTCGATGCCCTCGGGTATGATGACAATGAGCGATGTGCCGACGAGCACGCCGGTGCCCAGGAGAGACACGATGCGGAGCTGGCGCGGAGAGAGGGGAAAGGAGAGCGGGAGGATGCCGGCCAGAAACGACCTGTGGCGGTTAGCACTGCGCACCCGCAAATGTCTTGTGTGTGTGGAACGGACGCAATGGCCATGATGGTGCTCAGTGTGAGCAGCATAAACAGTCCTTCCCACATGTTGCAGTCGCGGCCCCTAGTCGGGCGGACAATGGCTGAGAATAGGAACGAACGAGGGAGCTGGGCAAAAGAAAACTCTGCGTTATCATTAATCGTAGCCGCACGTGTCCATGTCGCGGCGTCGGCGATGCGATGACTGGAAGCTGTGGTTGGGACAGAAAAGACAGGCTGGCGACAGGATACAGATACAGGAGGCTTTGTGGTGCTGGCCGGGGTGTCTCTCTAGGTGCGCCGAATCTCGTAACGCTCAAGCACCCGAGGAGCCTGAGCCGGCGCTAGGAACGCGTTGCGGCGCGCGACCTGCCCACCAACTCCGCGCAGACGCGCCTTGCTAAGTCTGTCCTCACTGCGCGACAACACCGAAGACAAGACATCCCCGCAGACGGCCCGCCATGAGTCTCGATCTCGAAGAATGTGAGCCCGCTCTCATCGCACATCGCACATCACACCACTGCAATGCGCTTACATGGTCGCAGGGATCGCCAGCTCCAACGATGCCGTCGAGATCAACCTCACGCGCCCCCTCAGAGACGCCGCCGAGCCCGAGCGCGTCTTCAGCGAGTCCTTCAACCCGACCTTCACCTACCCCATCTTCGGCGAAGCAGAGTCCATCGTGGGCTACAAGGACCCCAGCATAGAGCTCTTGTTTCGCGCAAACGACCTGAAGCCGTCGGTCCAGATACAGTTTGAGGCCAAGTTGGAGCTGAAGGGCGTCTTGCCAGAAGACCAGCAGGTGGACTGGGAGACCAACTTGAAAGAGTGCTTGCCTGCGAGTGCGTCTGTCGCATCATGCACTATCGCATGCGCTGACAAGAACAGCCGTAACCGATCCCTCTGCAGCTTCAGAAGATACTACTTCTGCGCTCGACCCTACATCGAAGTCATGGAAGCCGCCGGGCAAACTACTGAACAGCTTCGCCTTGCACGGCAAACAGTACGAGGTATGGAGCGCGAGCCTGTCGGATGCTGCCGCCATGCAGATCTGGAAGAACATGCAGATCCTCACGCTGCTATTCATCGAAGGCGCGTCGCTGCCGGAGCTCGACGCAGAGTGGTCAGTGGAACGATGGACGCTGTACCCGCTATATGAGGTCACACCTGTAGATGAGGACTGTTCGCCATACACGCTTGCCGCGTTCTGCACCACGTACCGCTACTGGATATTTCCGACGCCGGAGGTCATGCGTGCGACGAAATCGCTGCCTTCGCCGCCAGCTAGCAGCAATGGCGATGCCAGTCCAAACCCCAGTCCCAAGATCACTCAAGATCCCGAGACGCTCCTCTTCAACGAGAAGATCAATGTGCTAGAGACGCCGTCGCGAGATAGAATCTCCCAGTTCATCGTCCTACCGCCATACCAAGGCCAGTCACTCGGAGGTCGGTTATACGACACCATATTCGGAGACCTGGTCGAGAAAGGATTCATATACGAAATCCCCGTCGAGGATCCCAGCGAAGCTTTTGATGCTATGCGCGACTACAGCGACATCGTCTACCTCCGGAAATTGCCCGCCTTCCGATCCCTTTCCCTACCGTCAAGCCTGCTACTAGAGAAGCTCAGAAAAGACGCCCCAATCCCACGCGATGAGATTCTAGGCAACGGCATCGACCTCAAAGAACTGCGCCACCAAGCCAAAATAGTCCCGCGTCAATTCAACCGCATGGTCGAGCTCCACCTCCTATCCACCCTGCCCTCTTCCAACCGCAACAAAGCCCGCATCACCCGCAAAGACAAGTCTTCTAACGAAAACGATCGCAAATACTACTTCTGGCGGCTCGCGCTGAAAGACAGGATTTACCAGCAGAATGCCGATGTACTGGAGCAGCTAGAGGATCCAATGGAACGCGTGGAGAAGTTGGAGGCTGCGGTGGATAACCAACAGGAAGAATATGAGGAGCGATTAGAAGGGATCCGGAAGAGGGAGAAATGGGGTGCTAGGGATGGTAAGACGAACGGAGCTGCGAGTGGAAGCAAGGCGAAGAGAAAGAGGAAGGTCGTGGATGAGGATGAGGATGATGGGTGGGAGGATGTGGATGATGCGCCCGCGGGGGGTTCAAAGGGTTCGAAGAAACCTAGGGTCTAAAGGGATGTGCTTGGGATCTGATGGAGCTGGCGTTTCGGGTCGGGCTCGGCTCTTCTTGATACCTTTGGTCGGGCGTAAAGGCTTAGCGATATCAAGTACTGCTACCCTTCCCGGAGAGGATTACCAGACTGATTTGCAAATTCAAGGGGCATCGGATGCTGCCCCTCAGTCCGACACGGACGATTGTAGGTGGGTGCCCAGGTGAATGTTCCGGCACGTGTGTCGGCAGTTCAAAGCGCCGACGTGGGGTGAGCCACCCAAATTTTTTGGGCGAGTTTCAGACCGGCCTCCCAAATCTCTCCACATAGCTAAACCCACTGCTTCGTTGTTCTTGCCAGATAAAACTGCGCCGCCTCACAATGTCGTCCCGGCAGTACAACCTCACGGTTCTCATTTCCGGCAATGGCTCTAATTTACAAGCTCTCATCGATGCCTGCGCCTCCTCCATACTGCCAAACACGCGCATCGCGCACGTAATATCAAAGTACGCCCCGCTCATCATGTCGAACTTCTTGAGTCCCAGCAATTGACGTCTCTCCGCAGTCGCAAAGCTGCCTACGGTCTCGAACGCGCCGCAAAAGCCTCAATACCTACCACCTACCACAACCTCGTCCCCTACAAAAAGAAACACCCCCAAACCGACGAAGGCACTGCCGCCGCCCGCATGGAATACGATGCCGAGCTCGCGAATATCATAACCTCTCTCGACCCACAGCCCGACGTCATCGTCTGCGCCGGCTGGATGCACATCCTCACGCCCGACTTCCTCAACCCGATAGCGAATGCAGGCATCAAGGTCATTAATCTACATCCTGCGTTACCGGGCGAGTTCGCGGGCGCGGGCGCGATAGAGAGAGCGTGGGAGGCCGGGAAGAAAGGGGAGATAAAGAGGACGGGCGTCATGATACATGAGGTCATTGCGGAGGTGGATGCGGGAGAGGCGATTGTTACCGAGGTGGTGGTTTTGAAGGAGGGAGAGGGCTTAGATGAGCTGGAGGAGAGGATACACAAGGTTGAACATGGGCTTATCGTGAAAGGGACGAGACTCACACTTGAGAAGATCAAGAAATGAGACGATACTGGTCAGCGCCAGGCGAAAGGTGATCAGTGCTAGACACCTGGGCACACTGCCAGAAACACTTTCGTGTCTCATCGTGGAAGCGGAGGGTTGGTTCACCAACTAGCCCTGCAGTCACTAAACAACGCATGCGGGAACACGGTCGGCTCACCACACTGCCATCGAGACGAAGCCAGCCGAGACTCAGAGAAGGGAATTGAGCACCTCTCTCGAAAAGCGTTGACGATTCTCGGTGTTGTCGAATTCTGTCACGGCTTGAAATTGATGGCCTGAGCATCTAAAGGCCCATGCCGGATGGAAACTACGTATCCTCGTTGTGCAGTCTGCACATATCGTATTTTTCGAGATGAATGCCGTTTATGGGAGACTAGAGGAGCGGATGTCTCTCATACCGCCCACCCTGCGAAAGCAGGACCGGAGCTTGCAGTTCGGGATTGCCGTTCCCCGCACTACCTACGGACTTAGTAGCATAGTTCCGAGAAACGTCACCATTGATCGGAAATAGCTCTAGTTAGGATGCCGTTTGCAATTGACCGTCCTCGTTCATGCGTTTTATATAGGGGTCTCGCCAGCACTTTCTCGTCTTCTCTTCTCTTCTCTTCTTGAACCTGAGACATCTGCAGCCACTCCCTTGTTGCACAGTACTGTACCTGTAGAAATAGCACCTGAGAGGTATCGCTTCGACAAGCAAAGACGATGTCTACACCAAATATCCCAAAGCAAATGCGCGCGGCACAAGTTGTCGAGGTAATTCATCTCCCGACGGAATACTTCACACTTCTTGACGATACACCCAGTTCAACAAGCCCTACGAAGTGCGTGAAGTGCCCACGCCAACCGAACTAGCTCCCAATGACCTCCTTATCCGTGTCGCGGTTGCCTCCCTCTGCCACACCGACTTCATGGTCATGCACGGCATAATGGGAACTGCGCTACCCTGCACCGGTTCCCACGAAGGCGCCGGCACTGTCGTAGCAACCGGTTCCTCCGTCTCCCTGTCTTCCTTCAAGCCCGGCGACCGCGTAATGGCAGGCATCATCTACCACCCCTGTGGCGCATGCGCCGATTGTCTAGGTCCAAGCGATTACGCACAGTATTGCGCGAAAGCACGGTACTGCGGCGTCCAAGGTGCCGACGGATTTTTCGCCGAGTACGCGAGGATCGATGCAAGTCAAGCCGCGAAACTACCCGATCGTGTGAGCTTCGAGACGGCTGCGCCGCTAGCTTGTGCGGGGTGCACTGTTTATCGCGGTGTGGTCCTTGCGGGAGTGAAGAAGGGGGAATGGTTGGGCATTGTGGGGAGTGGTGGTGGCCTCGGCCATCTGGGAGTACAGTTCGCAAGGGCCTTGGGTCTCAATGTCATTGGAATCGATGCTCGAGATGAAGGCCTTGAATTGACGAAGAGTGGAGGTGCAGACGTGCTTGTTGATGCACGTATAGGCCACGACAAAGTCGTTGAAGAAGTACAAAAGGTTACGAACGGGGAAGGCGTAACGGTCACCATCAACGTCAGCGACGCTGAAAAGGCGATGGCGACCGCTTGCGCTATCACCAAGATGCACGGCACCGTAATCCAGATCGCGCAACCGGACGTCGTGGTTATACCTTTCCAGGAGCTCATCTTTCGAGATATAAGAGTGAGAGGGAGTCTTATCTGTTCGCCGAGCGAGGCGAGGGATATGCTTGATGTTGTAGCTGAACATGGAGTCTCTGTCAATTCTAATGCGTTTAAGGGGTTGGGGAAGATGGAGGAGTTGGTTGAGCTCGCGGAGAGTGGGAAGATGAAAGGGAAGGGGATTATTGTTATGGACGAAGAGCAGATTCGGAAGGAAAAGGAGAGTGGGCTGGATATGGTGTAAACACATATAAAACCTGAGGCTGGCTGGTCTTGGTGTTCCCGGGACCGTATAACATTAAGCTCGAAAGTCTCGATCCCGTCAAACATCCAACACATTACTATCATCACGGTCGACCAAACCATCTCGACTCTCTTACTCAATAAAGACCCCAATGCCTCATCGGTGTGCCCGCTCGCGCTTAGCGGCGCAGTAAACGCCTCGTCTACAGTGTTGAAAGGGTTCGACATCCGAGCCATGGTTGGGGCTCCACATCTCATTTCAACCTCTGTTTGTCTGTACAACCTGCAACGCCACGACATGGCAGATTCTCCGGCGACACCGCATCGTTTAGCACGCACGATAACTCACATCAAAATGAGGGGTAAATTTTCTTTGTCGCCTTCACCCCAGCTGCTATTTCTCCGGGCCCACTAGTCGTTTGCTAATGTTCCTGTCGGCTTCACCGTCGCTCTTTCCTACCCCACCACTTGCTACAATAGGGCAGTCGCCAACTTTTCCTGACTTCTCTTTTCATCGAGCTGCGATATCGATCCCAAAATCCATATTTCTACCCACACGTCTCGAAGAAGCAGTCCAATACACCGACAATGCGTCTCTCCACTATCCTCACCCTCCTCGTCTCGATCACTGGTGCCTTGGCCCTGGCAGTCGCTCCCCGCCAACGGAACGGCTGCTTCGATATGACCAAAGGCGCGTGCGTGGGTCGCCAGGCAGACTCCAACAACGCGACTATCGCCATCACGAACGCGTGCAACAAGGTCACTTCATGCACTCCCGGCGAAACGCGTCACGGACGAGGACGCATCACGGGTATGTATTTTGGCCTTTGAATCTGCAGATGGAGTTACCGAGCAGATGGCTAATGACTCGAAATAAAGGCATCATCAAGGGCTTCCCCTGCACGGCAACTCTATACGTCGGCGACATGTGCGGTGGTGTCAATGTTTGGAACACACCTAGTTGTGTGGAGCTGTTCAATATGTTTGTGGATGCGCGGTGCGAGGCACAGCGGCCATCCGGAGACGGTCTGTACCAGTGTGAGTCGAATTATTCCGAGTTACAGACATGCATGCTGATATGAATGTAGTGGGCTATCAGACTGCTCCTTGCGATGGCAGTTTCGTGTCTTTCAACTTCGGTGGTTAGATGTGGTTTCAAGACGGCTGGTGATGTCAAAGAGTTAGTTAGTGCGGTTAGTTTGTGGCTTTACTGACTGGGAGTTTCACTTGTTGGTACCAACTGGGGCGACTCTGGGTCAAAGTATGCATTATTTTAGGTGTCCTCTGATTATCGTTGCTCAACCTGCCAATCACAGAGCAGAGAAGAACTCCTTTGTAATATATTTCCGTAGTCCTGTATCCAGGTCTTCGCAGTTCGGGCATCAGGGTTATGATGGTTGCGTTGGTATGCTCTGACGTCTCCATCTCTCGTGCATGGCGTCCCGGCCAAGGCTATGATTGATTTGCGAGGAGTGGGTAGCTAGGGCTTTCGGGTGGAGTACCTTTACGATCGGCCTTAGGAAGCTGGCATGAAGTATACTACGAAGAGTGCGTAGGAAACGGAAATGAAGAAAGCTGTGCAGCACCAAAACCCCTTCCTTCTTCCACGCGCTGAAGCAGCAGCAGCAGTCGACGTGGCTGTTAGATTTATGCCCTTGTAAACAGTGAGCAAACCGCCAGGTCAAGAATATGTGGCGCGTTCTGAGAGTAAGGACTGTAAGAGAATATAAGAAATATCAAGTAAAAGAGTACACACTGTACGACAAAGCGTAATAATTTAGCCTATATCGCGAAGTACCCAATGAATACTGAGTTTTGCGGTAGGTCTACACAGTAATCAATAAATTTATATCATGAAGATGCAAGCCTGCATAGAATACAAGGCAACAGAGACGAGGTGCCCACAACATTGGTAGTGCGTTGGGAGCGACTAAATGGAAAAGCATTTAACTTTTATTCGACTATCAGGACGGGCGGTGGGTCGATTACGCAGATGAACCTTACTCACAGGCCAAAGAGACCCTGAAACGAGCTCAGTCGCAAGAAGTGGGTGAAGATAGAGAATTCGTGCACCTTGTAATCCATTGAAGTGCCGTACTTTGGTGGCGAAAAGCTATGAATGCTTTCAATATCAAGCTGATCGAGCAGGTACGTAAGGTCGTAGGATGCTTTGGAACGGACAGCGAGAACCACTAACCTTATAGCGCCAGGAGAAAGACTTGTTGAGAGAGAGATACCACCCTCGTCACAATCAAAATGTCGAGGCCGCTTTGGAGGTCCATACGGCATTGCATACAATGGCCGCGCACCTGAACCGGCTCAAAGCCGAGGTCGCTATAATGGAGGACAACATTCGAGGCTTGTTGACCAATTTAACGTCCCTTTGCACTTCAAAGTCTTGCTCTACATCTGACAGCACTAGCGTTGCTATCGACTATAGTCATCACTTCCAAGCGTTAATTGTCCGGGTGCAAGGGCTTGCCACTTTAAATGCCGAGCTTGAGGTAAAAACACAACTGTAATAACATTGGTAAGCATCAAAAGAGAGGAGTATGTACAGTCAAGCTGATAGCATCAGTCATTCAACACGAACCAAATGTCAATTGGCCTCAGATTGTCGACTCCAGTGAGTCCATGCGAAGGGTCATGAAAGCGACAAAAGAAGAGCCAAAGCATTCCCGCTTTATGGCGAAACAGTCCCAAGAGATGGCGGAAGACATGAGGAAGGATGGCAGATCCATGAAAGCGGTGAGTATATTATATGGCAGTTGAATATGACCTAATGGTAACAGGTAGCATTATAAACTATGCTTTCCTTGCCCGGCACTGCATTTGCGGTAAAAGGTCTTTCCCCCACTTTCCAGGCTTTTCATCGACGTATCAAACGCGATCCTCTCAATGCCATTCTTTGGTGAACAGCCCTGGCTAAGCAAAGCCTCAAGAGTTTGGGTGTGGTTTGGTCTGTCAATACCGACGACTGCTCTCGCAGTACTGTTCTATGTTGTAAACAGCAGACGAATGTGGAGCAAAGGGGCCAAGAAGCGCTCGCAACATAAGGCAGCTAACGAAATTGAAATGGAAGACAATGAGTAGACCTAATTAATTCAATGAAACATCGACCGGCGAGTAACCCAGCGTCTTCAACGCACCCCTGAAATTCCGTCTCCCTGCTGCCATCTTACAGTGGCGGTAAACATCTCGTCAATCCGTCGGTTTTCTTCGCAATGACATCTCCTGGATCTTTCAATATCTCACAAATCTCCGGAGTGTCTCTAATTTTAGTAAAACACTTCTGTACAGGTTCCCTCTATATATCAGTGACACGCTAAATAAGACAAAATAAAGCACTCTGTAAGACACTACACCTATACTTACTTTAAGCTATATTATCTTCCTTTCCTTACTGCCCTTACAGGCTAGCATAACTACTATTACCTTTTGTATCTGCATGAAGGGATGCTGGAGACCGGACTGCTGTAATAGAGCATCTTTAAACACGATCCGTCTATTGCCTCCCTACGGGAGAGCACTTAGGCGCGTCCATTTTGCCCCCTGGGAGGCTCTGTACGTAATTTCACGTAGGACGTTAATCACTACCAACCAACCAACCAATCTGTATATCAGTGCGTAACACATGGTGCAGGAAGACAGCCGTAGCATGAGCAGCTTGGCTTGTGATCCAGTTGAAGAGGATTCCCAATCTCTGGAACGCCAGTAATTCATCCTTCGATAGAAATAGTGTATCTCTCAGGTCTTTGACTGTAATTAAAAGCTTGTACGATCCTCGTTAAGAGAAAACTTTGCGTAGCTCGCTCGAGCACTTGACCTATAGCGAGAGATTGCGAATATCTTTCCAATTGAAAAGTAAACTTAATCCAGTAAGCTCATTGCTGTATAGAAGTAGCGATTTCGCTGCTTCAGTAGCAACAGTATCGTTTTCTTCTAGAAACTTGAAGAAGTTCTCTGTCAAATGATGAGGGAACTTCAGGAAGACAATGTGCTTTCTCTTGCCCCCACTGAATTTCTGACCGTGACAGGGGAAGCGTTGGCGACGATGAAACCGTCTAAGGGGTATTGCAGTAGCGCAGTGGACGAGGTGTTCGAAAGTGTGGAACTAAAGCTCTAGAGAATAATATCGTGCACTGCACCTATGCCAAAATTGTTAATCGCTGGAATATTCATGGCCTGAATTACGACTTCGGAGAGTAGCTATAATGCGGTTGCCCTGCTTCGAAATACCACAGTGCACCTAATGGACAGCACAACTGTCGCAAATTATTTCTAATGCCACAACATCCGTTTCGGCATAGTTTCCCATGGTTGGAGGAGAGGTCACCATCGATCTGCTTCCGGATCTTGGGAATCAGGGGTGCTTTCAAAGGAAAGATCTCGCAGCAGGAAACAGAGAACGTCATATTTCCTCGTGCAATCTGCGCATCTTGATTGACCCTTAAAAGGGTCGGTAGGTCGTGTCGGCTTATTGAAACCGGGAGAGGGTGCGATATAGCTCGGTTTGCCAGAATGGAAAGAAATTGTCCTAGAATTGGTGGTCGTCTTAGTTTGTCCGAAGCGGACGCCAGCCTACTAGCCGAAAGCGCCAGCATATGTATTATAGATTTCATTCAATGATGAGTCGGCGCAGTCGTGTTTGGTGGCACGTTATCCGACTGGTTGACCGAATGTGTTGACATAGAAGGCGCTCCATACCACGAGACTGTTGAGTCCGGTGATGAGTCTGGTGGTAGCAGTGGGATAGGGTCCTCAAAGCGGTGGCCAGGTGGTGGCAGTGGGATAAGATCATCGTAATCGTCAATATGCACTTTCTGTATATCGAGCTTCACCAATGCAGTAGTAGCAACTGTGGATGTAGGCTCACTCGAAAGCCTTGCCTTGGTCGAGACTTTCGTTTCAGGGACCGATGCCGATTCGTTGTACAAGGCATCAAGACGATCGAGCCAGGATCGCAGTCTGCCAGTCTCGATAAGTTTGGCTGTCACAGCAATGGCATTGAGATTCTCCTCGTTGCCGAGAATACGAGTGACTGTCATCTCGTCCTCAGGCAGATCCTGGAGGAAAGCTGTCATGTCCAATCGCGAGTTATCTTGCATAACAATCTCATCTGCCCCAATTGTCGCAGCAGGTGAAATGTGGATTCAGCTAAATTTCTCGAAATCTGTCTGGGGCAGATCTTTCCACGAAGTGTCATTATCTAGTCTCGGTGCAGACTCTCCCGGTGGCAGTAGTGCCGAGAAACAACCCCTGATTTGGAGGATATGGGTATACCCCGCCTCTACATTATAAAAGAGGAAAGCTGCGTGCGGATTCCCAGTAAACACCGAGATGTATACTGTCACATTGCAGTCTGCCGGCTTTTTTTTGAGGCTCCCCAAAGATACATATTATGCAGGCTTTCCCATGGAGGCCATATTCCCGGATCCCACGCGCAAACCGTCGAACGTCGTTTTCCTCGATCTCACCGTCGGCCAAAAGGAACTAAAAGTCAGCCTCTTGCAAAAAGTCTCCCGAAACAGCATTGTCCAGAAAGGCGCTTTGGTCGGTTCCGCTGTAAGATTTCAGACTGTCAAGATCTTCGATAGCGATTAGTGAACTTCAGGAACGACACTAGGGTACAATCATGATTGCCGGACAGAGCTTGAGTGGAATGAGCTTGTAAATGGCTTTCGTGGCACGCTTCTAGGCTCTCAGCACCTCTCCATAAGTGCTCCCCAGCACATCAACAGCGACCCAGATCTTGGCTCCTTTGAAAGCTGGAGCCGTGCATGTCGAGGGCACGCTCTCGATTTGGTGGGGGCGTACAGTCTGGCCTGGTGAAGTCGATGAAGACCGCGGCCTTGGGGGGTTTTCTGCACCGAGTTACAATGAGTTTTGCGCCAGTATTGAAGCTCTCTCATCGGGTTGACTTTCAGATTCGTCTAGAGGTGGTATAGTAGTTGCGTCGTCCGAAATGTCGGGATCCGAAGCTTGTACGTGTTTTCTGGCGGAGACATTCTTGTCTACAGCATCCACTGGCTTGACCATATTTGCTGTTCTGGTTTGTGGGGAAATTGAAAATTAAAGTGTTGTTGAGCTGGCTTGCGGACTTACCGGACGGAAAGCATCCAATCTGTTAAATTCCAGGTATGTTACACGATTCAGCCCGGCCACGCATCAGCTTCGTGCAGCACTGCCACATGATTGCAGCCTGCATGCAACCTGACCGGTTATCGATGGAATGTTTCGCTCGAATTGTCAGCCCAAGGCATACTTGAAACTCGCATTACACGCAGCTCCTTTGATGAAGCTGTTGCATGGTAGTCGTTAACTGATGTCTCCATTGAGATCTGTGTTTTCTGGCGAAATAGACATAATTCGCGGTGTGACAGATCACTAGCATCGCAATTTGAGTGAGGGATGAAAGCCGCGCTGACAATCGATATATCCCCACCAATCTCCACAGGTGTTACGAAGTAACCAACATGGAAGTGACTGGCATGGTCTCCACGGCTGGGCTTCGTTTTCCTGTGAACTAGAGTCGCGCAATATCTCTAGCGAGCTTCCGTCCTTAGACCCTTTTCACATGCGATCCTGCTGGGCCCGCTGTATCAAGCCTTTCCACGGACTCGACCTCGACATCCATAGTCTTCGTCCCCGTCTTCGGAGCCATCGGCCCCTCTTCACTTCGGTCATCCTTTTCCAATTCTGGGTTATTTCGTATGGGTAGCGGCTCGAAGGTCGCATTCCGTAGACGGTACTTGTCGACGCGACGTCTCCATGGCTTGTACAATAGCACACTGAGGCCACCGAGGACAACGAATGCGCCGCAGATTGCTCCACCTACTATATGTGAGCGTGCATCCTTATGAATACTCAAAAATATAATGCATACCGACGATATCCCATTTCTCACCCAATCTCTCCACTCCATCCCAGAATCTGCCCTCCAGCTCCGCAACATTGAGTGCAAGATTCAGGAATTGGACGACACCAATCACAGTCGCCACAATAACCGTAATAATTGTCAACATGATGCTATAGTAGCAGATGGCAATCGGGTCTCTTGCCAATTGCGTGCTCATATATAAGCTCATCATGAGTGCACCATCGGTAGTGTCTAACAAGCACATCCCTGCCGTAAAAAGCAGTGGAAAGAGCAGGATCAGCCAGATATTGGTTCCCTTCGTCGCCTGTATGGAGGAAATACCGAGAATGGCAATTTCGGAGGAAGTGTCGAAACCTAGACCAAAGAGCACGCCAAGTGGGTACATTTTCCAAGGCCGATCGACAAGCTTAAACAGCCTTTGGAGCACGGGGAAAAGGCAACCACCACCTTGCAGTTTGAACTCTTCGTGTTCGCTGCCGGGCTTCAAAGCGATCATCTTCCTCATCTGAATAATGAGCTTGTACAAGATGTAGAGATTCATGATGCCTAGAAGGAGCAGGAAGGTCGCGGAGACGGAAGTTCCAATGATACCACCCACGCGCGAAAAGTTGTTGAACTTGGAGGAAACCGCGGCTGCGGTACCGGCGACTACTAGCGAAGTGACAATTACGATTGTCGAATGACCGAGCGAGAAGAACATGCCGACTGTTACGGGGCGCTGGCCTGCGGCTATAAGTCGGCGAGTCATAAGGTCGATTGCTGAGATGTGGTCGGCGTCGAGTGCATGGCGGAGGCCAAGGGTGTAGGAGAGGATTGCGGTCGAGATAAGAGGGGTGTGGTAGTGCTGCACGGTGGTTAGCATCAGAGGGTTACAGGTGGGTATGGGCGTACCAGAACGATGCCCACAGCTGCCCAAACAAACAGATTGACGACAGCGAGGGTTGCGATGATAGCGATGGCCGGGAACGGAACTTTGTTCAGGTACGGAACCCGTGAATGATAACGTGAAGCCTTACTCGACCATTCCTTTAGAAACGAACGTTCCGCCATCTCAACATGCTCGCTTCCGTGAGCGGGAGGTCGCGCATCTGCCATCGTGTCAGCAAGACCAGCTGTCCGACAGCAATAATGGAAAGGGAAGCTGCGCGCGGGGCAGATTCCGGCTTATATTCCATTGCACACTCTACGGAACCGGCCAGGCGCGTAGGTGGTAGTGGGGTTGAAGAGCTCGATTCGACGCGCTAAGAAGGTGCGTTTATCTCTCGGCATTCGGCGGGGTAGCTTCATGATGTACCTATGACAATGCTGCATTACAAAATCTACTCAACTGCATCCCGTGTGCCTAAAGATTCGCAGTATAGCTTTTCGGACGCTAGGTCCTCCACATCATGGTACACAATATATACATAGGCACTTACATGTTGACTATTCTACATTTTGCTGAAACATAGCGAAGCGTTTGTGCCTCCAAAGCCGAAACTGTTCGAGAGGGCCACTTTGACATCTTTTTGCTGGGCGGTATTGGCAACGTAGTTGCAATTGAAATCCTCCGCTGGGTCGCCGGGATTGCAAAGATTGAGAGTTGGTGGGAGTGTGTTCTAGAAATGTTAGCATTCACACAACGTGCAAAACACAACTGTACCCACATCATGCAAAGCCAAAATCGTGAAGATGGCTTCAACGCTTCCCGCAGCGCCCAGCAAGTGCCCGATGGCTCCTTTCGTACTGCTGATGTTGACCTCAGATGCTCTGGTCTTGCCACCCTCGCCGAGAAGCAGGTCTTTGATGGCTCGGTTTTCAGCTGCGTCGCCGAGGGGTGTGCTGGTTGCATGTGCATTGATGTAGTCAACGGAGCTGGGACTCAGGCTTGCGTGCCGGAGAGCGTGCTTCATGGCGAGAAACGGGCCATGGCCATCCGCGCGTGGTGCAGTCATGTGGTATGCGTCGCTTGAAAGACCATAGCCTGCGACTTCGGCGTAGATCTTCGCGCCTCGACTTTTCGCATGCTCAAGTTCCTAGTTTTGGTTAGTGGCCGCTTTTGAGACGACATTGCCAGCGTTTAATGAGAATACCTCAAGCACAACAACGCCCGCGCCTTCACCAATGACAAAACCAGCTCTGTCTCTATCGAACGGTCGACTCGCCTCAGACGGTGCGTCGTTCCAGCTGGTAGCTAGACTTCTTGCTCTCGCAAATCCGGAAATAGCAAGCGGATGAATGCAGGATTCTGCTCCGCCAGCAATCATGACGTCTGCGTCGCCAAACTGGATGAGACGCGTCGCATCCCCGATGCTATGTGCCCCAGTCGTGCAAGCTGTAGTCGCTGCATGATTTGGCCCCTGAATGATGAGCCCCATTCAGCGTTCGTGACAGACTGTGACTTACTTTGAAACCATATCGCATGGATACATGGCCCGCCGCAAGATTGATCAATAGTCGAGGGAGGAAGAGTGGAGACACCTTCTTGTATCCCTAGAAAATTTTAGCCCAAGCAATCGCTCAGATTGCATGTGACGTACGCCCTTCTCGTACGCAACCGTAGTATTATACACATCGTCTAGACTCCCGATCCCGGATCCTATGTATACCCCCTATCCGTCGCCCTGTCAGCCGTGGAACAATGAGACACACATGACCACGATCACATACCGTAGCTTCAAGATCGTCTTCCTTCTTAGGAGCCCAGCCAGCATCGTCTAGAGCTTCTTCTGATGCGACCATGGCATATTGCGCGAAGAGAGCCATCTTGCGCTCGTCCTGCCGCAATTAGCCCGAAGTTTCTCTATATATAGTTTTTTTCAAATCGAGCACCACATACGCCAGGACTCAACCAGTCTTTCGCGCTCCACATCCCATTTTCCTTCTTACCCTCAGGCACCACCGCAGCTACCTGACTTGGCAATACCGCAAACTCCGAGCTCCTATCTTTGATGGAAATGATGCCACATTGGCGGTCCAGCAGACGTCTCCATGTTCGTCGGACCCCTACATGTGGTCAGCGACGGAACCGAAAATTTGAAGATAGGTCACTCACCTATACCCAAGGGCGTCACCAGCCCGAGACCAGTTACCACTACCTTTCGCATCGCATTTTCTAATGGGTTGGTCGAGCATTGGATGTCGATGTGCGAACTGCCGAATCTTCGGGTCTGGGACCTGCGCCACATTTCGAGCCACGTGTGGCATGTGCGACTGAGTCCGTGCGTTTATGATCTAACTTATTTGGTCGGAAAGCTTCGTTGCCCTTTTTGCTACGCTTGTGCGCGGACCCTGTGACTCAATGTGGGTTCTTCCTCCTGAAGCCTCGATGCTCTGATTTTGGGTCTCAACTGATGCCAATGTGGCAGAGCGACGCTGCCACGTTCCCGTCCTACTTGAAACGGCGTCATCTACCAGGCTGCATTGACGTTTCGCTTCTTGCGTCATCTACTCGCCATGTCCCACTTCCAAAGGTTCCAATGTGCCTACACCCTAGGTCCAACAGAACCGACATGCTCTCTAGCTTCCTATGAACTTCCTATCTCGCCAATTTTTGATAGCGAATGCTTTACAGTCGCTGATTGGTCAAATATGAATGTCTAGTGTGCACATCCTACCAACCTGGGAGCCGAGGCAGAACTCCCCAACCCGTGGCCCCTATTGCTAGCAACCTCTTTCCACTCTGGAACGACAGTTTAGTCGACATGCGGGAGCCGGAACTGGACTCTGAAAGAGTGCGACTAAAGAGGCTGGGGCGTTGTCATCGGAGGTTAGCGTGTGGGGATAGCCCGATTCTCGCTTTGACCTCGCGCGGCTCCAGTGAGCATTGGAGAGACTAGTAGCTGCTTGGAGGGAGTCCGCTTTTTAGCCGGTAAGCTTTGAAGGGCTGGACGAGAGTATTTTGAGGCGGCTATCAAGTACTGCTGCAACTGCTGAGATGGCCGCCGGACCTGACCCTGTGCAACGTGGGTTCTATGCTTGATTGAAACCACGGTGGCTACCTGACAGTAAGTCCGCGTTCCATCTCCTACTAGAGTATGATTGTTCGGTCTCCACAAGAAGCATTCCGGAGACTATATGGTACTCCTTCGCGCCCGGGGTTTTATCGAAATCAACTATCTTGGAGATTGGGGTAAGAACATCCTAGTACACAACAAATTAATATGATATTATTCTTATGCGATGATGGACAAAAACCAAGGCAGTCTTACGCTGAGCATATCACTAGCATTCAAGCGGTAGTTTCAAGCAGCTTCAGAACGATGAGACATCATAAACTAAGCAGAGCATGCAAAAGTCACGCTCGCAGTGGACGGTAAACAGCGACGTTGGGGTGTCCAGCGTCGCGTGAACACCACAAAAATTCTCCACGAACAGAGGTACAACCACTACATACCCTGCATATTCTTTTGCGGCCGTCTGGTATCTTTGCGGTAAACCCGCAAAGATGTTCGGAAGCTCCGCAGGTTATACCGTGATTAATCAGCTGGCGCTTGGGCTCACCTGGCGCTCGATTTTCAGCATCCTACCAGAATTTCATCACCTTGCTACACCCCTAACATGGACCCGCTAGATGCCGCCCTAAAGTTAATTTTATCGCTAAAGCCTAGAGAAAAGCCTAATTATACTTAGATTACTAAAAAGTATAGTATTAGGCGCGATTAGCTAGCGCGCCGTTACTAGAGCGTGCAGGGTACTCGCGTGGAGAAATAAAAAAATAAGCGCCTTCTTACACCTTAGCAAGAGAAGGAACTTATATAATATATTAATAGGCTTTACGTAAGAGGACTACTACCTTTAAGATAAATAATATAAAATTATATATTAGAAATAGCTAGAAGAGAAGTAGGTAAATTATAGGTAATGCGCTTTATTAATACTATAAGATTAACCTAGTCTTATAATAGACATCTAGCATTAATACTATATAAAAACGCGCTAACTTATTACGACTAGTGGGTTTAATAAGCGTCTAGGTAACTAATTAGCTACCTAAATAACTGCTAAAGGATGCGTACTAAGATATAACCTCTAACTAAAGGCAAGCCACGTAACTAATAGCTATGCTAAGGACTAGCGGTAGTTATAATAGGAACTATCGCGACTAATAATAGCTCTGCAGCTAACTACTAGTACCTAAACTATTTATATATAGGAATAATAGGAACTCTTATAGTTCCTAGTATTTAACTTATAAAATAATCTATTATTTAGATTCTAGTAAGCATTATTAATTTAATAGTTTTATAACCTTAATACTAACTACTCTATTATTTACTTACGTAACTAATAACCTCTCTCTCTATTATTACTTCTGCCTAAGAACTAACTTACCCCTTTAGAACTAGCTACCCTATAGAAACGTAACATAACTCTGCCTTTAAGTACGCTTTTTATTTTAAGCTTTTACGTAAAAAGATTAAGTAATATTATCGCGTAGAAAATACGCTTATTTTCCCTGCTCTAAGTACATATGCTAGTTAAGTCTAAGACGGCTTAAGGTAATCCTTTTACCGTTATAAATATAATATAGCGCTTTGCTATATATATAATATAAATAAAAAGGGCTCTTCTATTAGAATGCTCTTAAAGATAAAGCGCGTATTCTTCTAGCGTTAGTATAAGAAGAGTGAAATTAAGTAAATTATTTAGAATAGTAATTATAAGTAGATAATTATTATAAACTAGCCTTAAAGTAGAACTTTAATAAGCGTTAATAATAACATATATATTTATAAAAGAGGAGAGGCTAAATTAAAGATATTACTACTTATCTATATAAGTAAGTTTACCCCTATTCTACTAAAGCATAGGCAAAGCCTAAGCTTATAATAGTAATAATAGCTTATATATACGCTAAGAACAGCTCTCTTACGTCTATTTTAATTTATTAAGCAGTCTCTAGTAATATATAAGATAGCTAGCTATAAGATTTTAACTCTATAAAGTATAAGATCTTTTTTTTATTACTAAGTAAATAGATAAGTAATAATATAGAGCTAGTATAGCTCTAGTAGATATTTAATTAAAAAGTAAAAGTAAAAATAAAGTAAGTATATTAATTACTTATACTTAATAGTTATAGATTATATATTATAATAAAGTTTATTAAGTACTATAATAATAATAATTAGATTCCTCTAGCTATTTTTTCTTTTTATACTATTTATACGCTATAGCCGCTTAACGTCTACTTATTTAAGCTTCTCTTATCTATCTATTCTATAGAGCTTATAGATTTTATAGATAGATACTAGAGCCTTACCTCTATTATAAAAAAGAAATTATTTAGCATATTCTATAAGATCTAGCAAACTTCTTTTTAAGAAGTAATAATCCTTAAGGCTTTTAAAATAATAGGGCTATTATCCTTTAATTTTTAATAGATACTTAATATTACTACCTATAAACTAAATCTACTTAAAAGAAATAATTAGTAGCTAGATAATTACTAAGAACTATGCGTAAATACTATAACTACTAATCTAGATAAGTTATATAATAAATAGTTCAGCTAAGAACTATTAATAGTTATAATAGTAACTATTATAACTAGTAATAATCTAGTAGCTAGCTATTAACCTAAACCTATAAGTATATAGAAACTCTAGAGATCTCTATAGTTTCTAGTATTTAATCTATTTAATAATCTATTATTTAGATTCTATTAGGCATTATTAATTTAGCTATCTTATAATTTTAATATTAATACCTCTATTACTTACTTACGTAATTAGTACCTTTACTCTTTTTTATTATTTCTACCTAAGAACTAACTCTATCCCTTAGAACTAGCTATCCTTAGAACTGTAACACTTAAACGCTTTAATATATAGAAGAAGAAGAGGCTATCTTTAAGCGCAAGCACTATCTTAGTACTTAGCGCTTTAGATTAACGTAAAATTAAGCGACTTCTACGTAAGGTAGTAACGAATATCTATAATACACGCTTCTATTAACTAAGCTAAATAATCTATTCTATCTCTATATAAAATAATCTCCTTTAGCATAAGGTTAAGCGCCTTTAAGATGCCCTTATTAATAAAAGGAAGCGCTATTAGCAAGGTAAGCCTCTGCTCCTTAAGGCGCTAATAGAGTATAATAGTAGAGCTATCTTCTAGTTACCTTTTAAGATAGCTAACGCTTACAATTACTAGGTATAAAAGAAGCTAAGAAGAAGGCACTATAGCTTTAAAAAGATAAGGAAGTAAAGTAGAAGGAAGCTGTGAAGGTCTAGAAAGCTGCTATATTAAAAGAAAGGAAGCGCCTAAAGGCAGTAGTAAAGAAGATCTACCTGCATAAGCAGCGCGCGAAGGCAGCGTAATAAGAGAAGATAAAGTATACTTAGCAAGCAGAGCTATAACTTAAAAATAACCTTAAAATAGCTAAGAAGGGCAAGCAGAAGGATATTACGCCTCTATTATTAGTAAGAGTACAGATGTTAATTTATTATTAATTATAGATATAAGCTCTACGCTAGCGCAAGCGCGCTAGGGCAGGCCTGTTAAGCTTCCTAAGCGCTTTTGCACATAATAAACTATTAAAATTAACTCTTACATCTTTTAACAGTGCTACACTAAAAAATCTAGCCTATGTACGACTTGTACAGAGCTGTATAGCTTCAAAAGTTGTCGGGGTGGACATTTGGAAATCGAGCGTCAGGTGAGCCCGAGCGCCAGCTGATTAATCACGGTAACTCATGCACCCCGGTGACAAAAAAAATGAGGCACTTTTTTGATGTGTCAGCAACCCATCAACAATGCCGAACCCCATCAAATACCATAGTAAAATCAGTGTTTTTGCATCCCCCCCGGTCGTTTTTAAATATCAATAAAATGCGCAACTGATAATTGAGGTCGTAAAATACGATAAAATCGCTATACAGAGATTTTTTTAGTGTTGAGGGTCACCAGCGCCCTGTTTTTACGCGCACCCCGGGATGTTCAAACACCTGCCCACACCTGAATTGCATCTCTAATATCCCCTCCCGTATATCGGTAATGGAGACCTGCTTCC
>MU005631.1:104442-143471 GCA_010405425.1 Lentithecium fluviatile CBS 122367 | reverse complement strand
TGGGTATTAGTTATTGATGATTTATATTGCCGTAGATCGCCGCCTTTGGCCCATATCGATTGCGATCTAAGAGCCATCGATTCGCTGTGGCCTGGGGGATCTCGAGTTGCCGGAAGAGGCGTCGCGCGGGGACCCCGCCCTGTGCAGCGTTATTATCGTACGCGTCGTAAAACCGCGCCCGCGCAACTGTATCGCTGTGATATTTTGTAGGCTTGTCGGGCGTGACAGGGCGATCACGTAGATCCATTATTTGTAAAAAAAAATGTAAAGTTGGTGGAGTTATGCTGCAGTAAAGTGGCTGGCGCGCATATTGTTTGGTGTTGTTGATGGGTTGCTGACACATCAAAAAAGTGCCTCATTTTTTTTGTCACCGGGGTGCATGCCTCCGGCCACGGGCACTTTCATTGATCATGAGAAAAGCGCGTAAATCCGACTGGCGATTTGTCCTATTCTCGTGTTGAACGCAGAAACTCTAGAAGAACGTTGGGAGGATGTATCGGCCACTAGTAGCATCGTTACGATTCATGTGTCACACCTGACCGCGAACCTCCAACAATATAGGTGAACGAGCAAAATGACTTGGCGAAGTCGAAAACAAGCTTGATTCAACGAAAAGTAGAATTGTTGTGGAAGTCTCATCACAAGCAAAGCTTCGCTCTTGTTCATACATGCTGCGTGCGCCAGATGGATGAGTTCTGCGTCTGTTCTAGCGGTATCATCAGCGAGACGATGCACAACTTCTTCGTCTAGTTCCCTTATGCACAACGTTTTATACATTGGATTACTAAAATCTATGATGCAAACGAGGTATACACCGCCCTTTCGGACCTTCCTTGGTCGGGAAGGGATGACGTTCAGCAGTTCTCATCTTGGAGAGAAACTACGAAACCATATGGAGTTCACCCCTTGGGAAGACTGACAACACAATAGTGGGTATGTGGGATATCGCTTCGACAACTGGAAGACATGTCGTACTCGCGGAAAGACGCCCATATCCGAAAAAATGTGTCACGTTTCACTTATGCAAGGCATCCTGTCGCAAAAGACGGTGAAGACCCACCGCGCCAATTCAGCTCTGCTTCGAATTCCCTCATCTCACCTAGCATCATCCCTTTCTTCACACGAGCATCAGCCGCTCTCGCCGAAAGGCAAATAGTCTCGCGGTCTCGCCATCGTATTATCTCGGTCAGCGTCGCCCAGCGTGATGACGATAGTGGAGGTAATTTGTTTCTCCGGAGTTAAGAAAGATTGCCTTGTGTTTACTTTTTCGATCGCGTCGGGATCTAGGGGCCTTGGATTACCACATGCTGCGCGCATTTCGCGGTCGCATTCCGCGTGGAAATGTCATCTGACGAAATATATCTCCTCAGCCGCGGTATTGCCATCTAGTTGCCTATAGTGGTGAAATCTCGGATGAATCGATTAGGCAGGTCCGGCGCAGCCCGCCAAACCCCGCTCGTAACGGCTTTCTAGGCTGCAGGGCTGAAGGAACATCATGGTCCTCCACGCGAATCAATCTTGTGATGCAACACTTCATTCTAATCCTCCTTGAGAAGGCTAGAGAAGAGGACAAGAAGTAGTCTTGGCGGGGACTGATCTCATCGCTTTTTCTCAGCCTTGTCAAAAATCCTGATGTGGTGTGAAGAAGCAAACCTTGGAAGAGCTGAGTCGACGTGGTCGTGATGATGCTTCCACTGCCTTGTCACTTTTGCCCTCTTCTTGTGCTACTTGAAGTCTTACTGATACTGGTCATGATGGCTTCATCGTGGCGTGCAACTGATGCCTCATAGAGGTCATCCACACCCGCACACCACCATCACATCACGAAACTCCTCGCATCCGTAAGGGTGTGTCGCAACCCCCGCTTTTTTGTAGGTACCTCTGACTTGATGACTGACGCACTAGTGGGAAGGGCTTATGAGACGCCCGCAGATCCGGTCATCAAACCAGCGAACAGGAACAGTCGAACATGCATGATGATCGGAGGATTGCTGACGCCATGCCGCTCTCGTACAGGAACAAGAAAACTAATGCACTTGTTTAGCGAGTAATGTTTGCCTTCTTTTGCCTTTTTTTCATCCTCAAGATTCAGTTCAAAATGTTTTAGTATGCGCGCACTATGGGAGTGGCTGGCGGCATGCGAAAATGGCGTCCCCGGTGTGCAGGAAAAAGGCTGGCTTTGTATAGCGGTTATGCAGCCTAGACATCAATCGTTTGAAAAATTTGAGGAATCCGGGACCTCTCATCGCTGCACACGAGGACTTTGGACCCCACATCGAACGTAAGGCTGAGTCTTGTGTGACCTGATCGGAGTCCCGCAGTTTGCCCCCCCCAAACATTTTCGGTAAGAAGGAACAATGTTGTTGCCGGAGATTGATGTAAATATCGTTCGTAGCTGGAACACGGAATTGCGAGCACGGAGCATGACGGACCGTCGGTACTGGCGGGAATGCAACTTGCAACTGTGATATGGAGGCCACCAATAAGCCGGAGACACTTTTCAAACCCTACCATGCTTTTGTATCCCTACATTTTGGGCGATATTCAACCAATTGCATCTCGAAAGCTGTGCCGGGGAGAAGCGAGGGGTATGCATTGCGGCGCATAAACGTGTAAGATAAGGCCCATTAGGGACGAATGAGAGAGGAGCGAGGTCGGAGAAAGCGTTTGAGTAAGGGTGCCTCGACGCCTTACTCTACTCATGATTACCGAGGAAACATTGCCGGCCAGAGAAGGCTGCAAGGAAAGGCACCGAAAGGGAGGGGATGTTCTTCTAACTGAGACGAGAGGACGGTGATAGACGTCAGCGGGGTATTTCTGCAATCATGTACTTTCATTGTCGAGAGACGTGACCAGAATCTGAGAAATCCGTTGAGTAGTAATGCTGAACGGTCTGGAAGGGGGATTACCCCACTTGCACTTCCCACACACAGCTTACCGAGACGCGCCTGATTACCCCGCTGACTTCCCGCAAGGTTGGAAATGGTTTGCGTGGATGAAGCAGTCTTGATCGGTAAACACCGCATGATCCAGCCTCATATCATTGGACATTCTTTGAGTTATCTGCAACAGGGCGTCGTGCATGATTCAGATAAAACTTGTGCCGCCGTTGCCATGACACTGTTGTGTGAGCAAGGAATGCATCAGGAACGAGACCTCGTCTTGAACGCCTGTCGATGCGCCCAAGATCGTAATAGTCGTCATCACATTGGGGCTCAGACCGGGCAAGACACGGATGAGTGCGTCGAAATGAAGTTGTGTAATTTCCTTCATGTCGCGACCGTGGAGTGATGCAGTCCTTCAAGGTGAACGAAGCCCGCTGGCGCACCACGTTTTTTCGGACACGCTTCACCGGACCGGACCGCAAGGCTGAGGTAGGGCACTTGCTTGGAAGCGTTCGAGCGAGTCCTTCAATGATTAGTCTTGCCTGAGCTTCGTCAACAGCCCAAGGAGCGCGATAGAGGTGTATGTCATATGCAATCCGCGCCTCGAGGTCCGTGAGTCGCCCCGTGTATGCGCTGGAAGCAGCGAAACCACTTGGACTGCTGCCATACGTCCACGCTTGGCAATATACCGTTGGGCTGCTGGAATCCCAATTGTCCTACTCTTCGAGGTGCCACGTTATCGAAGTGGTCCCACTCGGGAAAAGGTAGATGAAGAGGAAGGCTGGTCCCGGAAAGATGGTTCCGTTAAGGACTCGCTCCCGGATAAGGTAACGTTCCACCGCGCTTGTACGTACGCATGATGGTTTGCGCAAAGATTCGAAGGACCATAGAAGATGAGTTGCACGTAGCGCCCCGTCATGAGGATTGCTATGGGTTGATGATGCACAACGCGGTGTATTTTGCCTAGCTGATGTCACAGGGGCAGTGGACAGACTTGCATCGTTTGCGCGACATTCCTGCCTCGCTTTTAGTCGTTGCTTTCGAAGGAGTGGAGAATCGCAGACCAGCGAGGGAATGGATCGATGTCTGCGCCTTGACGACGTGCGGCCTCCTGTTGTTCTACTTTTAGATACGGTACCTTTTGCGGAGGTCATTTTGATGAAACAGTGATGCCTGGGCCATACGCGTCTGCGGCTGTGCGTTGTAAACTGGGCCACAGGCACCCGGAGATTCCGGTAATCATGATAGGCCGGCCCTTGTTTGCGTCACATAGAGGCGCGCGGGAAGGCGACGAACGAGGACAAACTGGTCTCGGACAGAGAAATTGAGTGGACGGGTCACGGCGAATTTAAGGCGGCGGACCATCAGCCTCAAGTTGCGCATGCACGGGGCCAGGTCGATGAGACCAGACAGAGTCGTTCAGCGATGAAACCGGTGAAGGAGAGCACCCGAGCCGTGGTAGCCAGCTCCGCATGAGTGCGCCCAACATGGAGGGGCAAAAGAAGGCAGAGATGCAGCTGAAAGAAAGCGGGAACGGTGGCGCGGCGATGTCCCGCAGGAGACGACTGTTCTCAGTTCTGGGCCAGGTGTTATAAGAAGGCGCATCTGCCTGCCGGTGGGCGGAAATGTGCGGGATGGCGGCCGCATGCTGCGATCCCTTGTTCGGTGCTGGGTGGAATGGATGAGTGCCTACTACTGGTTGCCTCGTCGCTGCCTAATCCGCGTGATTGCGAACCACTCAGAGCCTCAAGTCGCCGACGACGCAACGTACTTTACTTCGTCACCTTCTCTTGCTCAAGGCTCATCTTCCCGCATTTCCCCAACCAGCCCCATCTGCACCCCCCGAGCCGACGTCGTGTGCGCAGTCTCGCGCAGTCTCGCCCATCCCGGTCGTCTGAGCCGTAGCCACGCTGAGCGCAGAATCGTCACCGCGCAACCCCCCTCTTCTTCCCTCCCTTCCTCCCATTTGCGCCCCCAAACAAGTGCGCACCCCCAACATCCAACATCCATGCGCCCGCTCCCACTTGCCAGACCTCACCTACCGAGCCAATAGCCGGCACAGCGCTAGTCCGCCACCAAGCTGTCTGTCTGTCTGTCTGTCTGTCTATTCACTCTTCCGCGCCAAGACCTTCCGCGCCAAGACTGCTGGCCAGATGCCAGTTGTCACAATAGCCAGAGGGGCCAGTGTCTACCGTCGCATACGTCGTCTCAACGTCTACAGGAAGGGTTGCTGCAGAGACTGCGGCCCTCAACATGACCAGCAATGCCGCCTTTCAAACCAGATATGTGACGGCACTGCAGAAGCAGACGAGGACGGCTGAGCCGCCGCCCTCGGACGCCCTCTCCTGTCCTTACTGCAGCCATCGGGGACGCATCTTCCAAACTGAAAGCCAGCTGTTTGACCATGCGACCGTGGACCATGCCTCGATAGTTCAGGCCATGGAGCCGGACCAGGCCCGTGCCCAGCTGCGCGATGCGGCTCTGCGGATGTAAGTCATCGCACACTAGTCATGTGAAGTCCATTCGTCAGTCCCGTCTGACCACCACGTGCAGGAAGGGCGTGACCGATCTGTCCTCGGAAGCCACAGCCGGTGGGGGTTCCACCCCGGACCTCACCACCCTCTCTCTGGAACAAGCCAAGGGCAGGCATTCCCCCTCTGGAAAAAAGAGGCCTGCCGAGTCCGACTTGCATGCCCGCCGTGGCAAGGCTCCAAGCCATGTCGAAATCTACGACCCAGACTTTCCGCGAGACATCCCCCATACCGTCGTCCCAGAACGGACAAGGTCTAAGCTAAAGGACACCCGCCCCTTCGACCCCACAAAGGCATCCAAGTCCAGGGGAACGGCATCCCCTCATCTATCAACTACTGAGCCGTCAAGTGAGTGGTCTTTGGATGCTAACCGTAGCCAAATCCACTCCCAACAGGTACCTCAGTCGCCGACACGGCCGCTACCTCATAGAGGCCCTGCCGCGCAAACATATACTGCCAAACCAGCCGCCCCTGCTCCTCCTCAACGTCAACCAGGAATAAATGAGATTCAGAGATATGACCAACGCTATCCGGGACTCCTCCTCCAGCCAGATTCCAGACCGATATCTCAGGAGCAATTGGCCTCGGAAGTAAAGTCCATCTATGCCGGCTTAACCATGGTGGAGACGAAATGCATCCATGTCGATCGAGCCCAAGCCGCTGCTTTGCAAGATGATTCGGAATCCAACACTAAACTCGCTAGTGATCATTGGCAGGCGCTTATCGCCCTTCACAGAACGCTGTTACATGAGCACCATGACTTCTTCCTTGCCTCGCAGCATCCATCAGCGTCGCCCGCTTTACGACGGTTGGCGGCCAAGTACTCGATGCCTGCGCGGATGTGGAAGCATGGAATCCACTCTTTCCTTGAATTGCTTCGTCGTCGGCTGCCAGAGAGCATAGACTATATGCTCGCTTTCATATATCTTGCCTACCAGATGATGGCTTTGCTATATGAGACCGTTCCTGCGTTTGAAGATACTTGGATTGAGTGTCTAGGTGACCTGGGCCGCTACCGAATGGCGATTGAGGATGAGGACATTCGGGACCGAGAAACTTGGGCTGGCGTAGCTCGCTCCTGGTATAGCAAGGCCGCTGACAAAAACCCCTCCGTTGGTCGATTGTACCACCATCTGGCAATCCTGGCTCGCCCCAATGCCCTTCAACAGCTATACTATTACGCGAGGTCTTTGACATGCGTCAAGCCCTTCCCAAGTGCGCGGGAATCTATCCTTACCCTCCTGGACCCGATCCTTGGCCGTTCAAACGCTTCATACTCGCACGCGCTGCCAATTGATACGAGTTTTATCCAGGCCCATGGTGTCCTTTTCGGAAAGATTTCAGCCGAGAGATTTGAAGATGCCAGGCTTGCTTTCCAGAGCCAGCTCGACAACCACATTGGCCGAGTGACCGCGAAGTGGAAGGAGCAAGGTGTACACATCGCTGTTACCAACATTGCGGGACTCTTCGACTATGGACACAATGACTCTATCCTCCGACAGATCTTTGTATTGCACGATAAGCAAAGGACCTGTCCCGCTAGTGCGGCGTCTCAGTCTGACGATGAAAGCCGGTCCCCGTCCCCTGTCGAGCAGGATCCCTCTCTTGCGTCCATTACCGAGCTGGAGGTTCCGGCCAAACTCGATACTCTGGCAAGCGATTTTACGTTCTCCCGAGCCTACTTGTTAACCATGACCACTCTCGAGCTGGTACTCCGCCGCATCGGCGACAAGAACGTGCTTCCTCACGTCCACGTCCTCCTCTCGTTCCTTTCCAGTCTTGCATCCATCAAATACGTTGCTCATCTCATCGACCACGCTCCTTGGACCGAAATTGTTTCTTTCCTCAATACGTTACTTAAATCGGAGCGCCCAGAGCAGATCATAGCAGGCACCGTCTTCCCCACGGAGCAAGTGGACAATCTGCCTCTGCCCGAGGACTATCTTATACGTGGTCAGATCTGGAGCCAATGGTATTTCCCGGACAACTGGTTTGCACGAGAGCATGACGAGGAGGACCGTTACCTTGAATTGGCCAGCACGATAAAGTCCAGGACTGAGAGGGTCCTTCACCTCGGCCACCACCTCGCTACTGTGAGTCCTAGTGGTGATCATCCCCTGTATTCTTCTAACACGTTCAGTTCGACCGCTGGATTTCCTATGACTCCAATAGCCATACGTTTTCTACTCTTCACTCTGATAGTTCAGCTGAATGAACGCTTCCTTCTATGTTATCGATCATCAAGTTCACCAATCAAGGGCTACTGCGCCCTACCCAATGCCTCTCTGCCATCTTTGATTTAGCAGTCTTGCGTTTAATTCGCCAGCCAACAGATGAGAGGAGCGAGAGTCATATGCCGCGATCGAGAGCCCGAAGCGGTGTTTTTGGGACGGCGAGGAGTTTATCAGACGCAGAAGTGGATGGGTCTTAAAGACGATAAGTGTGCCCAGTGGAACTGAGAGAGCAGGTATGGTATGCGTGTGCTCGATGGAACCCAAAAGTAACATGTAATACACAAAAGCTTTAGGCTCCTAGTAACTATACATGGCTATTTTGGATTGGTGAGTATCAATCTGGCCAGGGAGAGAGAGCAAGCATACATCTTATGCGCCTATCGTATTAGCCTTTTAAAAATCGAAAAGAGAAGGTCCGCGTTCAGGCTGACCTCGAGACATGGAGGTCGCCTACGGGTCTACTTTGGAACTGGTCGCCCGTGTGCTCCCGTGACCTTTTTTTATTTTTATTTTTATTTTTTGGCCGCATATCAAGCTAGAGGAGCATGATTGCTCGACAGCGGACGATTCTACCTCTCAAAATTGTATCAAGGATCTTTTCACTCTTTTCATGCAAGACTCGGTGCCCCACGGTGAAACGTCGGGCCGACAGTCGACGTAATCCTGTCCACGTTGCATCTTCAGATGCTAACTGGCCGCGTCGCAAGTCGACGCATGCACCACATAAGCGTCGCATGCTCTTTCCTTCCCTAGACACCCTTTTTGCACTTCTGAATGGAACTTCTTGCCTGCGATTGAGCGGTATACGTCCCCGTCCTAACCCGTTTCCCGCTTGCGCTTCAATGTCTACGGTTCCCTGCAGGTAGTATAGGCTTCACGACACCCACCGCTGGGTGGCAGAATATCCAGCTATGGAGAAACCGCACACTTTTGACACGTATAAGAGGCCTGGGGTGCCGAATCCGCCGACTTGGGTCCTGGTTGCTATGCTGGGACTTTTGGGCGGGGCACTCGTGTTCTGGGTTCGTTGCGCTCCTCACAGCACTCGCAGCAGACGCACAAGTATTGACTGCTACATAGCTTTACATTGCACTCAACCTCGTCGCGCCCGTTCCCCGCCCACCTCGCCGGTCCGAGAAACAGTACATCACGATATTACCCAACGGCGACCGAAGCTCGAGAAAAGAACTCCCCTGTTGGATAGACAAATGGAGCGCGGAGAAGGAGGCAGCGAAAAAGAAAGCGGGGCCGGGACAGGTCGTGGTGCCGCCGCAAATGCCGATCGAGGACGCGGAGATTTTCATGAGCGTGGTGGTCCCCGCGTTCAATGAAGAAGACCGGCTGGTCGGCATGCTGGAAGAGGCGGTCGAGTACCTACTGAAGGAATTTGGCGGCGCACATGAGGGGCTGCAGGAGAAAGGGAGTCCGAAAAAGAAGCAGAAGGGCTGGGAGATTGTCATTGTGAGCGATGGGTCGACGGATAAAACGGTGGAGAAGGCGCTTGAATTTGCGCGCGAACACCAGCTTTCTCAGCACAAGACGCCGGCTTCTGGGCCGTGGGAGGGAGGCTTGACACATGCTGCAGAGCATATACCGCACGGCAGTATCAGGGTGGTCGCTCTGGAGGAGAATAGAGGGAAGGGCGGGGCTGTTACGCATGGGATGAGGCACGTTAGGGGACAGTACGTCGTTTTTGCAGATGCGGATGGTGCGTCGAGATTCAGCGATTTGGGGAAATTAGTCGAGGGGTGTAAGAGTATAGAGGACAAGGAGGGAAGGGGTGTAGCGATCGGTAGTCGCGCACACCTAGTCGGCAGCGAGGCCGTCGTCAAGGTAAGTCACACTCGCCATATGCACCAACCCACGTACTAACTAACCTCCCCGCAGCGCTCCAAACTCCGCAACTTCCTCATGCACTCCTTCCACCTCCTCCTACGACTCCTCACACCCCCCGCCACCTCGCGCATCGCCGACACACAGTGCGGCTTCAAGCTCTTCAGCCGGCCGTCCCTCCCCCACATCATCCCGTACATGCATTCCGAGGGCTGGATCTTCGATGTTGAGATGCTGATGCTGGCGGAGAGCGCGGATATTGCCATGGTAGAGGTGGCGATTGGGTGGAAGGAGGTGGTGGGGAGCAAGCTGAATGTTGTGTGGGATTCTATTGGGATGGCGTGGGGGCTGGCGGTGTTGAGGGCCGCGTGGATGGCGGGGGTTTATCGGAAGGATTAGATAGTGGGGCGGGATAGATGGAGAGAATTTAGAAGCTGGGTATCCATTCGTACGGCATCAATGAGGCTACTTGATGAGCGCGGCTTGGGTGTATGGGGACAAGTTTGGTGGCCTGGCTGAACGTGGAGTACAGCTGGACGGGAACAGAGGTAATGTCGTCCGTTACAGTGTCCACCCTACTTCGGCCACCCTAGGAGGACTGCTGCACAACACTCAAGTGAGCGTTCGATCCTATAAAGGTTTCCAGGCAGGACGAATACTGATTGACCAAAAGAGTAGCACTTAGCGCCAAGGGTATCTAGCAAGCATAGGAATGAACCACATATCACCCCTCACCGCCCGAAGCGTTCTCATCTTCCGAGTCCTCCCACTTCTCCTGTATCGCCTTATTCTCGAGCTTCTTCGTAGCTTCAATTCCGCCAGATGATAGGTACAGAAAAGTGGGGTCCCTGTAATTATCCAGATGTGTGAAGAACGCATTGAACCTAGGTAGGGGTGAGCAATCCAATTCGAACAAGTTGTTCAAGAAGATACGTACTGGTTCCCCTCTGCTTCTTCCCGGAAGATGCGCTGATAAATCTCACGCTCCTTGAACTCTGCAATCTCCTTCTCGTACTTGGAGAAGTCGATGTTCTCTCTGCCATGCATTTTCGCCTGCTTCTCATTATACGAGTCGAACACAGGTCTCTCGAGTAGCAGGCCCAGTCCAGGCGCTTTCGGTATCCTAACCACCACATTCCCAAAGGATTGTTTCATAATCTCCGGGTTGGTGCCGCATCGCACTATAAGCGCAGCCATGCCGACCATTTTGCGGATCTGGTGCATCATGAAGCTCTGGCCGTGCACCTTGAGGGAAAGCCACTCGGTGTCGTTGATGATGATGGGATTCTCCGCGACTTTGAAGGACTTGATGTAGCGTTGGGCCGAGCGGTCGTTGAATTTCTTCTGGATGGTGTAGTTGTGGAACTTGCGGGTTCCGACATACTGGGCCAGGGCGGCTTGGACACGTGCCTGTCGTTCGGGGGAGATGCGATAGGCCTTCTTCGCGTCCATGTAGGCTGCTTTGAGGGCTTTGACGGCGGCTTCCAGAGCGGGCTTGTCGACTACCGAGCCAAGAAGTGCTATCGTGCCGTCAGTGTGGTCGTTAAGGACGAGGTCCGGCTCCTGCTTCTGAATCTCATCAACGGTTTGCTGCACCTCTGCATCTATTGACCCGTTCAATGTTGTAGCAACCTCTGGTTGTTCAGCGCGAGTCTTCCTGTCGGAGTTTTCGGTCGATGTCACGGATTGCTCCTTCTTGACATCGTAAGCGGCGTCAATCGCAGGGTCGCCTTCCGGCCCATCGACGGCTTCGACGTTGTATAAGGCTTCTTCGACAAGAGGTCGGATCGAGTCATCCAGTGACTCCAAAATCGGCTTGATGTGCTTCTCCTCGACCTCCGGCCAGAAGTTGGCCACCTCTGCTTGTCGCTTTCTGTACCCTTCGAGATCGTTCTCCTTCTCTGCCCACTCCTCCAGCTTCTTCCCTATGTAACTCGAAGGGTGTGGCGGGAGGAACGAGTGCGTTGGAATTAGGTATTCGTACCAGCGCGAGTCGCACGCCTGGTAACAGCTGAATGACCCCGTGGTGCGCTGCAGCCCCCAGATCCGAATTTGCGGGGACAAGTGGCTGTTGATCTTCTCGACAATATCGTCGTCTTCGATGATCATCTTCAGCGAGATGACATTGCCAGCCGCGTGGACGCCCTTGTCGGTTCGGGCGCATCGCACGAGCGACGATTTCTTCGGATCGTCTGCGTTGGCCTTGGATATGGCGCCGGCGTGCACGAAGGCATTGAACAGGTCGCCTTCGATCGTCTTCTGCTTGTTGTCGATCTGCATGCCCTTGTAACCGGTGCCGGAGTACCCCAGCATGACGGCAACCTTGCGCTTCGGCCGTCGCTCCTCGGCCTCGAGCTCTTCAGACGGAAAGGCTGCGGGGAGGACCGATGCCTGTTCGCCCTGCCCCGCCCTCTCTTTGTTCTTCGCCTGCTGCTCTTCATTCCGGCCCCGTCGGTCTAGTTGCTCGCGGCTGCTGAGTTAGAGAAGCGTGTGGGCGGGCTTGGGGAACCTCACAAATGTTCCTTACGCCCCATATTTTTTTTCTTGTGCGCGTGGCTGCCGTGCTGAAGGGGTTTGCCGCCCCTCCCGCGGCCGCCCCTTCTATAGTCGCTGCTATCGCAGGCCCGCTTTGAGTCGGGCGAATCTCGTCGCGGTGAGCCGTCCCGTTTGCGCTTTGCGTGCATGTGCGGGGGGTCGCCGTTGGGCGGCGGGGGCGAGGACACGGGGGCCTTGGCCTTGGGCTCCTCAGAAGCGTGCTCCATGGCGGGCGAGGGGGCATAGATAGGGACAGAGCGGGTGAAGTCGAAGTCGGGGCGGCAACGCGGGGCAGCGCGTCGGTGTCGGTGATTGATTTTTGGAAGCTGCAAATCTTGGCGCGGCAAGTACGCCTCACCGCCCAGACCACCGCCTATAATGAAGCCATTAATTATTCGTATTGCGCCTCTGCCTCTACCTCTGCCTCCGCGCGCCTCCGTCACACTTCTTCCGCAACCCCACCCAACACCCCCTCCACCCTCCTCGCGACCCGGACCTCTGCGCACCGTAGTCTCGTCGCTTCGCCCGCGAAAGGCTCGCCGCCATGCCCCCCGCCACGGATCCGCAGCAGCTCGCCAAGACGTTCGTCCAGACGGTCGTGCGCATGTTCTACGACACGGAGCACATTGTAGTCATCGATGCGCTGGTCTTTCACGGCGCCCTCGCGCTCTCCGACCTGGTCATCATCCTCGATGCAGGCAAGAACTCCAAGGGCGTGGGCAAGCTGTGCGGCAAGCTCAAGGAGGGCGGGCTCATCTCCGTGTACGTAGGCACGCGCTTGAATGACTGCCCACGGGCGCAGCACTGACTCGAGCTCAGCTACTCGCGGCAGGAGCAGCGTGAAGGCGCCATGAAGTCCATCAATCGTGAGTACTACTACATAGACTACCGCCATGCCATCGATGCCGCCAAATACAAGATCCACAAGATCGACGAGCGCATCAAGAAAGATGCGAAGCCCACCGCGGAGAAGGCCGAGTTTCATTGTGCACGGTGCAAATCGCAGTGGACCACCATGGAAGTAGTGGATCTTGTGGATCGCCTTGGTCGAGACAGTGGCTTCCTGTGCAAACAGTGCGGGTTCCCCCTCACCGCCCTCGACACCGACGAAGGCGCAGCGATTGACAACGATGACACGCCCGCCAAGTTCAACAGACTGTTCAAGCCTTTGCTCGATCTTATGCAACAGATTGATGATGTGACCATCCCTGCGATAGACGGAAAAGATGCGCTCGAGAACGCAGTCGAGTTGCCCCGCGACAAGGAGATCAATCCGGGCGCCAGGCACGAGGTCGTTCCGGTGGCCACCGTCAAGCCGACCGCTGTCAAGGGGACCAACAATGTTGTGGAGAAGATCGAGGTGCAGATCGCAACCAACTCCGAGTACAACGAGGCGGCTCGGGCAGCCGAGAAGGCTCGCGCGGACAAGGTCGCGGCGCAGAATCAACTGCCCGAGTGGCATACAAAGTCCACCATCGTGAGACCTGGCCTTGACGGTAGCACGAGCACCGTGAAGCCAACCACCAACGGCGTTGAGACTCCCACTATCAAGACAGAGGCTGTGGAATCCAAGGCTGGCAAAGAGCAGAATTTGGATGATGTGTTCGCCGCTTTGGAGGCCGAGCAGCGCAGAAAGGAAGAGGAGGAGGAGGACGAAGAGGAAGACGATGATGAGGACGAGTTCGAAGACGTCACCGTGAACACTCCAAGTCTTCTTCCGGACACCAAGCGCGTGAAACTGGACTCCTCCGCCGCTCCGACCCCGACTAATGCGGCAACACCGGCCATATCGACCGGTGATGGTGGCGACGAGAGCGACGAAGATGAGTTTGTGGATGTTTGATTTTGCATAGCGACGGTGTTGGGATTGGCGTTTTATACCTACCGGCATTATATTGCCTGGTGATGATTCTGTACCAAAAGACTGCCATATGCAGTTGTCGCGGGATAGAGCTGACTTAGATGGGGCTATGGCATAATCTGGCGTTCTTCTTTCTGGGCGGGTCTGCGATGGGTTTGTACACCCGTCCCGGATCTCGATATGGATGGAACATATACCTGGAGTTTAGACGACGGCTCGTCGTGTTCCACGAACCGTCCTGAACTTCTGTACTATAAATCTTTGAGACCCAGATATGCGGCATTTAGAGAAACCATGATTTCTGGATTTTCTGCTAGTCAACCACACAAAGACAAGAACGCAGGCCTCGAATCAAAACCCAGCCCTGTGCACGGACCGCCGAACTTTTAGCGAATTGCATCCCACTTCATCTTTCCCCACCATACGCCAAAGAGCCTGTAGTCACCCCCAGTACTCCTCTGTACCCTCTTATACTACCTGCCGATGGATTGGAGATAGCAGACATACCAACAATGGCCGCCTCCACCAAAACCCTCGTCAATCTCCTCGCGCAGACATCCATCGACGACCACGAGGAAATCCTGCAGTCCGCGAATGCCTCTATCAAGAAGAACAAGGCGGACCTGGAGGCTCACCATGCGAGGGTCGCGGCTTTGTTGCATCTTGACCGATTCGATGATGCTGTGAAGGTGTTCGAAGATGTGAAGGCGCTGCAAGAAAAGGCGCGGCTGGAATATGCATATGCGCTGTACAAGACCGGGGATGCTGCGAAAGCTGTAGAGGTCGCGCAAGGTGCGGGCACGGCTACCGGCCGTGGGATGAAGCATGTGCTTGCGCAGGCAGTATGTTCAAGCTCGCCTTGAGCGAAGGGCGTGGCTGACAGAAACAGGCCTACCGTTCCGAGAACTTCGCACAAGCCGCACGCGTATATCGAGAACTAGCCAACCAGAAGGGCAGCGACGAGGAGTACGACATTCGTATCAACTCAGGGGCGGTTGACGCGCAACTAGAGTGGTCTGGACAAGGCGAGTTGGGACAGAAAAAAAAGGCCGAGCGGGAAGACCTCGAAGTCTTTGAGACGGCGTATAATGCGGCATGTGGCAGCATTGCGCGAGGCGAGCTTGCACAGGGAGAAATATGCCTAAAGAGGGCAAAGGATCTGTGCAATGCTCTGGAAGATTTATCCGATGCGGAGAAGAAAGCGGAGATTCTGCCTATGACTGTGCAGCATGTCTACGTTCTGACGCAGTTGGGAAAGATCGATGAGGCGGAGAAGATGGCTTCAGCAATCCCATTGACTGAGTAAGACCTTGTGCGCCTATCGGAAATACTCACATGCTGACTTGTGCAGGATCAAGGAGCTCTCAACTCGCTACATCGCTCAAGTAAACAGCATCGCCGCTTCAAAGGACCACTCCAATCCATATCTCTCGCATCGACTGTTCCACTCATCGCCAAAAACCCCAAAGACGGACCAACATTTCTCGTTCCAGACAAATCTCCTTCGCCAAGATGAATACGTTGTCTCTCTTCAGTCGCAAAAGGTCGCCGGTGTTGCGTCTTCTACCGAGAAGGTGATTTCCGCGGCTCCAATGCCTACGTTGTCTCCCGCTGTGAACATGGCTGCTGTGTTGAACGCGGCAGCCCATGCACAGAGCGCTACAGTCGAGAAGGCCGCGCTCAAAGAAATTCTGCCCCTCTTGGAAAAGAGACCGACCGATGTGGGATTGATGTTGACCATTACGCATCTTTACGTTCTGACTGGAAACCATTCCGCTGCCACACATCTCCTTGAATCCTTCTTCAAGCGCCTCGAGCAATCTGGTTCTGCGTCGGATCTAGATGTGCGATTTGCCCCCGGATTAGTGGCCACGCTGGTCTCGCTATACGCACAGCAAAGTCGCCCAGCAGCCTCGAGAGCAGAATTAGCAAAAGCAGCAGAGTACTGGCGAAAACCGCACAAGTCAAAAACAGAAGCTCCTTCCAAGGCGTTGATGGTTGCAGCTGGAACAGCATTGCTGGACACGCATAACGCCGAGCATACAAAAGTCGCAGGCGAGATCTTCAAGAACTTGTACGACCAAGACGACAACGACCGAGCAGCAATCGCCGGATTAGTCGCCGCATACGCCATCACAGATCCCTCTAGCATCCCCACAGAATTAACCTCCTACCTCCCTGAAGCCTCCCGTCTCATCTCTGATATCGACGCTGCGGCATTGGAAACCGCGGGTGTATCAATCGGCTCCCTTTCAACTACATCGGCGGTGCAAACCTCAACGAAAGCGGAGAAACGCGCAGCGCCGAAATCGGTACTGTCAAAGGCAAAGCGAATACGCAAAGCAAGGATGCCGAAGGGCTTTGACCCCAACAAGAAGATGGACCCAGAGCGGTGGCTGCCGTTGCGTGATAGGAGTTCTTACAGGCCAAAAGGGAAGAAAGGGAAGAAAAGGGCAGACGGCTTGACGCAGGGTGGACCAGTCGTGGAGGAGAAGGCGCCCGCACCACAGCAGGGTGGGCAACAGAAAGCTGGTGGTGGAGCAAAGAAGAAGAAAGGGAAAGGGAAGTGGTAGAGACATAGGGGATGCGACTGTCTGGGCAAAAGCTAGATTAACGAACAATCTAGTATCAATTGACACGAGAGTTCTATGATCCGCTTGTCTTCTGCGAGATCAATGAAACCAAAATCTGACCGCGATCTATTGCGAGATCGGTTCGAAAGCGATCTGTTAGCAGCCCAGAGTAGCAATGGTGGTTGGGGGAGTGATGGCAAGCAAGCGCACTCAGCGGCGCTAGCGCTGCTGCTTAAGCGATCGACGTCATCACGACGCCCGGAAAGTTGCGGGAAACAGACCCGCTACAAGAAAGCTAGCCATGACTGCAATAAAGACTTCTGAGGTCTCAATTGCTTCCTTCTTCCTCCTACGTGTTCCAGATTGATCTCTGTTTCCCGTTCGGCATTTTGGGTGCAATTGATTCTTTGTTGATGCTTGTTCCCGCGACAGCACGCGACACCTTTGCGACGCGTATCTTACCATAGGTAGCTTTCTAGGCGTATCCCGAGTTGAGAATAGCGACAAGACAGCATGTCGGGCAAGCTGGAAGCAGTGAAGCCGCAGCGCAAGGTTGAGATGTTTTCCGGGACGTACTTTGGGGCTTGTACCCTGGGTGGTATCATCGGTAGGTCGTATGGTCGCCAGTAATGATGGGTCACCCTGCTGATGAGACTGAATAGCATGCGGTCCAACACACACCATGGTTACACCCCTCGATCTCGTGAAGTGCCGCCGCCAAGTCGATGACAAACTCTACAAATCGAACACGCAAGCATGGAAGATGATCTACAGCAAAGAGGGCCTCCGCGGTGTCTTCTTTGGCTGGACACCTACATTTGTCGGATACTCACTGCAGGGTGCGGGGAAGTACGGGTTCTATGAGGTCTTCAAGTACTTGTACGGGGATAAGCTTGCGCCTGGGATGAACAAGACAGTTGTTTATCTGGCTGCGTCAGCGTCGGCCGAGTTCCTGGCGGACATCGCCTTGTGCCCTCTCGAGGCTATCAAAGTGCGGATGCAAACGGTATGGGGATTCCTGCCCATTTGTCGGTTTCTGCTGCTTAGGATGATGCCTGCTAACTCGTACTCTCTCTAGACTCTACCGCCGTTCGCACATACGCTGAGAGAGGGATGGAGCAAAGTCATCGCGGAGGAGGGCGTATCCGGGCTATACAAGGGCTTGTATCCATTGTGGGGTCGACAAATCCCATACACGATGGTCAAGTTTGCGTCTTTCGAAAAGGCTGTTGAACAGATCTACAAGACGTTGGGCAAGCCGAAGTCGTCGTACAATGGGCTACAGCAGACAGGTGTGAGCTTCTTGGGTGGCTACATCGCGGGAATTGGATGTGCGGTTGTCAGCCATCCTGCTGGTACGTTTCCTCCAACGGTTGTAAGGGTGGGGGGCACTAGTATACTAACGTGGCGTAGACGTGATGGTTTCGAAACTGAACTCCGACCGTAAAGCTGGAGAGGGCGCTGGCCAAGCAATGACCAGGATATACGGCAAGATCGGCTTCGCGGGTCTCTGGAATGGTCTCCCCGTCCGAATCTTCATGATCGGCACCCTTACAGTAGGTCGCGCATCTTCCGAGGGTGACTCCAGAACGTTACTAACTGACTCGTGCAGGCCTTCCAGTGGCTGATCTACGACTCGTTCAAAGTCTACCTAGGAGTAAGTCTGACCCCATACATGCGTCGAGAAGCTTTGAGGCTGATGGTTGGATTTAGTTGCCCACTACCGGAGGACACTAAACAGTAACGCCCAACGGTTCGTCTTGCAGCCGGAGTCAGAAGTAGTGGCGGTGATGGTGCTCAGATCGGCGAATGTGAACGAGCCGAGGAGCCGCACGGCTAGAGAGTCGGCAGTTCCGATCTCAAGTCCGAAGTGCCATGACGACATTGTCAGTGCTGTGTTTTAGACTCGTGGGCAAATATGGAGGAGGGCGCTTGGAGTATGGAGGTTTCGACAGCATTGCTTCTTGCATATCTTCCTTCTTGCATAGCGGTTGTAGGTTCCTGCTTCCAAACAAACAATGAGAACTGTTAATTTCGCCCACTTCGCAAGTTAAAGGCAAGGATCTTCGATACCCCGGAAGATCTCAGCGACGTTACCCCGACATTTAACGTTAGCTTCGGGGGGATACACGGTACAATTTCTCAGTGGTTTCCTTAAGAACGATCATAGTGAATTAATCCCGGTGAGACTCATACTCAACTATGACCAGGTACATGCAGCAGAGTCACGACCATCTTTCCGTACTTCATCATCACCAAGCTCGACATCAGTTTTGAACATTCCCACCCTACATTTATGAATGACCATGCGAGCGCACAGGCCACTTGCATGGGTATCGTATCCCCACATTTCGGGCGATCTAACTTCGATTGACCTTCTCACCCGTTCGCTCAGGCCTTCATGGCCCCGACGGTATGCAGCGAAGATGCGGGTGTACAGACATTCCAGCCCCAAATCTGCCAGGATGGTTTAATGATATCACCCGCGTGCGCAGGACTTGGCTGGACCGAAGAGGCGTGCGTTGAGGAGGTATGTGCACGGACTAAATAAATATATAACGGCTAAGTACCGTGGTTGTCTGAACGAAATTGCGTGGAGTTTGGGTTCCAGGTTGAAGTCATGGCTCTTCTCAAATCCCTCCTCGTATCAGGGTCGCTGTGGGCGTGCGCTGCTCTCACGGTGCCACACAAGCCCCATCCCTCCGGTCCCTCAAACAACTCAGCACCTACAGCGACCATCAAGAACGGCACCGTTATTGGCGTCCATTCCGCAGAGTACAACCAGGACTACTTCCTCGGCATCCCCTTCGCTCAACCGCCAACGGGCCCGCTGCGCTTCCGTGTCCCCCAATCCATCAACGCCTCATGGAGCACGCCTTTACAAGCTACCGAGTACCCCGCCGCGTGTGTGGGCTACGGCAGCGACGACTGGCCATATCCTTCTCTTTCCGAAGACTGTCTCTACCTGAATATCATCCGGCCCTCTGGCTACGAAGGCAAGAAATTGCCAGTCGCGTACTGGATTCATGGTGGGGGCTTAACGCAGGGGAGTAGCATCGACCAGAGATATAACTTTAGTGCTATGGTGCAGAAGAGCGTGGATATCGGCAAGCCGATCGTGGCGGTTAGTGTAAATTATCGGTTAGATATGTGGGGGTTTATTACGGGCGAGGAGGTGGTGGAGAGCGGGAATGCAAATTTGGGACTGAGGGATCAGAGGTTGGGCATGCATTGGGTCCAACAAAATATTGAGGCGTTTGGAGGTACGTTGTCTTATTGCCGCTATCTAAAGTAGGGATGGATACGATCATAGGTCATAAACTTGAGCGAATGCTAACATGGAAATAGGCGATCCAAAGAAAGTCACTATCTTCGGCGAATCCGCCGGCGCTCTCAGCACTGGCATGCACCTTACCGCATACAACGGCCGCGACGATACCCTGTTCCGTGGCGCTATTATGCAGTCCGGCAACCCTGTAATTTATGGAACCTTCAAGTACAACACCTATGACTTCCTAAACGCCTCTTCACAACTCGGTTGCGGCAACGCGACTTCGAAGCTCGACTGCCTGCGCGTGATCGACTTCTCCACCCTGAACAACTTCATCAATAGCACCGCATCCGCCTCCTTCTCCTGGCAACCCATTATCGACGACGACTTCATCGTAGGCAAAACAAGCCTCCAACTTGCAAGCGGGGACTTCGTCAAAGTCCCGGTAATCAGCGGCGCAAACAGCGACGAGGGAACTGCATTCGGCATCAAACCCATGAACACATCCGTCCAGTTCCTCTCCACCCTCCAAACAATCCCTAACCCTGTAGCCCTCACCGCAGATCAAGCCGCCCAAGTAGTTACCGCTTATCCCCCAGTCACAAACGCTAGCACCGATCTGCTCGTTCCCGCAAACCAGCCTCCTTCGTACATTCCCCCACCAAGCATGGGCGCCGAAAGCCGCCGTAGCGACGCCTACTATGGAGACCTAACCTTCATCGCCTCGCGCCGCAAGACCTGCCAAACCTGGGCCGCTAACGATATCCCCGCCTACTGCTACCGCTTCAACACAGTTCCAAACGGCATTCCACCATCCATCGGCGCCACACACTTTCAAGAAGTAGCCTTCGTGTTCAACAACCAGGCGGGCCTAGGCTACGGGTACCCGGGAGTCAGCGAAAATCCGTTTGCGGACGTACCTGAGAGCTACTTTGAGCTTGCGGAGATGATGAGTGGGGCGTGGGTGAGCTTTGTGCATGACCAGCATCCAGGGGAGTTTTGGCCGAGGTATGATCTTGAGGGTGAGGATTTCGTTTTTGATGCAAATGTTACGGGGCTGGGGTATGCTGAGATAGATCATTGGAGGAAGGCGGGGATTGATCTTATCAATTCTTGGGATGCGGATGTTTATCAGAGATGAAGAGGTTCAGTGGTGGGAGCTTGAGTAATAGTGTTGTATTGATTATAGCATATCAGCGACGAAAGCTTACCTTGATGCCAATGCTTCACGCGGTTCTTGTGGTGCTTGCGAGTCTCGTATAATAGTGTTTGAGAAGCTGGTGCGACCCTTCCTTGTATTGCGAGTGTAGTGCTCAATTGATTAACGGTCGAACACTGCTACACACAAGAAGTTACTATACTACTGGTATTCGAATCATAAGTGTCTTCTGCAAGGTGTAAGAATTTCCTATAGGAGGGGCTTGTTACATATCCTGGGTTGCAATACCTCTACCTCACTTGTAGATACCAAGACTCGAGCCGAGAGGGGCTGATCAGGCGAGAGAGAAATGTTACACTTCGTTTCTGCTTGCAAAAGGGGCAGCGAATGGGTGCGCTATCCGAACCATATAATAAGATAAGGCGCCTCACTTGGGGCCAGTAAATGTTGAGAGAGGAAAACGCCTCGTCTTGTACAGTGTCTTGATACTAGTCTGGATACACTTGCTCAGCGCATTGTAACAGCAAACACCACTTGCTCTGCTTCACCCTCGGTACTTGAGCCTTGGGTAAAAGATCTATTCTACTCATAGAATTTTTCAAATCGCGCTATGGTATCATTTGTCCATGAGTTCAGCCCAAACCTGGTACCGTATCTGGAAGAGCTCTTCCTTTTCTCCTCGATGTGAAGTCCTAGGTAAACGCCGAAATCCCACGGACAGGTTCTTCCCATCAAGGATACGAACCGAGCAACGACCTGCAGGAACTGTGGAGATGAACAATGTACATAGTTTCTATCACGTGTGCTGAACCACCTTTTTGATACTCCAGATCTCATCCAAATTGATCATTGTGATAACCAGCTTAAGGTCGGGTCTTGGGAGCTAACGATTCGATACTGCATCGGGCATGAACGCTTTAGATCTTTGAAGCTTAGAGCTTGGACCTCACAGATTGCATTCCGTCCAGTAACCATGTGACGCTTGGTGCTACTATCGGCACTCTATTTTGCTAAATTAAACGAGCAGTTTTCAAATGAAAGCTGGGTGTTGAATCGGGAGCTCGTCTCTTCGCGTCGCGGATCTGGACTGAAAAGGACCTTCAAATGTTGGAGTCAATACGCGAGGTCCCCCAGATGGGGCAGAATGACCGAAAAAAGCTTGTAAACGAATTGTGTCATCAAGCTCGGGGTTTCGGCGCAGGAGAAGACAAAGGGCACCTTGAGGGTGTGTCCAACGTACGGTTAAAGACGGCTACATGGGTTGCACGTACTCGTGGCTTGCTGCCGTCGATATATTCTGGCCTGTCGGAATTATCCTGGTAATCCAGCAGCGGAAGGACTGTGGATATCTCGTTGTAGTCTGCTGTCACTATGGTCATGATATGCTCGAGTACTTGCGTGCTCCATTTCTCTGATGCAATGATGTTTGTGTATCGAATGTTTGAAGGCAAACATGGCGTCCCTCCCGAGAAGCAGAGATGGCAGTCACCTCTCTGGCAGAAGCGGGCCGGCGAGTCCCCTAAAAGAGATGGCCTATCATCGTGGAGGCTATAGCGATACAATAACATGGATTGATCGACTGTGGAACTGAAGATAGTTTCTTGGAGCCTCATGAAAACTTTATCTAAGTCCTCTCCATAGAGAAGTGGCATATTGACGTCAAAAAGTCACAGGAGCGAATATGCCACATTCTCTCCTCTTGTGACCTTGCGACGTGGCTTTCGGGTTCTGAAATTAGCGCTTTGAGAGTATCCGCGAAGGTGACTTCTTCAGTGCCCCATCGATGAGAGAGAATCACGTAGTCTGGGACGTCGCTCAAGACGTAGAGGCGGCTGAGCTAGAGAGATTTGGTATTCAAGAGCCTCATCGTCGGCTTTGTGCTAAACCGATCGGGATTGCGCAGAAGATTTCCTGAGGCTGGTATTGTTAAGAGAGTGAGAAGACATACGGAATGCGGTAACAGCCTAAGGAAACGGGGATGTCGCCTAGTGGTGGCGCAGCCTCACAAAAATATGGCGGCGCGAAAACCAATTATATAATTCCTTGAGCGAGGGTACGGGGCTGAGCAGATCTCCGCCATGATAATTCCTAGTTTAAGATGGTCGGTTTCATACGTGAATTTCCAATACGAAAATGTATCCTACAGTTCCACTACCCACCTCGAATACCCATCCAGCTAGCCCCTCTCCAACCCCGCCTTCCTATGCCTTGGATAGAACCAAGCTAGCGCCGTCATCAAAACAGTGGGCACGCCGATCCCAATCCCCACACCCAGCGCAATCTTATCGGACCTCGAGATCCCAGAATCCGCAGTCTCGGCCCCGGTGGTAGTTTGCTCTGAGTTAGCGCCTGATGGAGAAGAACTGATGCCTGTCCTCATTCGAGTGCTCGGCGACGCTGTCATACTGGATGCCAGATCAGAGGGAGGTGTGGAAGTTGGTGTTGTACCGAATGGATCAGTCAGAGAAGGCGATGGAGATGCAGATCCAGAGTTATCCGAGGGAGATGTGGGTGTAGATTTCGCATAAGTGCGAGAGATTGCCGTTGTTGCTGGCGGGAGTAAGGAAGTGTCTTGTCTTGAAATCGTCGAATTGACTGCTCTTGTCATTAGCATGTCACTCTCCTTAACCCTCCCACCTTTTCACGGCTTACCAGCAGCATCACTCGGCAAACTCCTATACAAACTCGACCAACCCCCGCCAAAGAACCCTGCATAATTACACCCCAAATTCGAAAATAGAGGCGTCTGATCCGCCGGCATTTCGCTTTCGAAGCGCTCGTAGATTACGCTTGTGTCGCAGCTACCTGCTTGGGGTAATATATTCATGGAGCTAACACCCCATCGTTCATCAGCACTTTTCGACTATCAACCAATTCAAGAAAGAACAGGGGGAAAATCGATCGGGTTCTACCCCCCGAACGATTGGCCACGAGCGATGTGAAGCATACATACCACTCATTCCAAAACGAACTCCCACTCGGCGTAATAGTAACATACGCCGTACCCGCACTACACGCCGTCGTAATCGCACACTCATCCGTAGATGTAGGGCAACAATGCACTAGCTTCCCAGCTGTCCCCAATGTCTCTCCTAGCGTCCAACACAAAGTTGGAGTGACTGCACACCGTTCGTCATCATGGCCTCTGAAGCGTGATAGCGCAGACGCACATACATGTGTAATCGCTTCCATACTGGTAACCAAACAACGCCGGATCGTCTTCATATGGCAGCCCCCTGCGCGGTAATGCAGGCGCGTCAGTGGTGATAGGATCGATGGAATCAGCTGACACTGCTGCCGCTACCCCTACTACGTTGCATGAGGCGTTGAACAGTGCTATGGAGCGATGGAGGCGTGAGTATGAACGCATAGCGCGCCGTTCACAGGGTACGCATAAGGCCTGAGATGCGCGTCCGGGAGTCTTTGCGCCGCTGAACAGGTTGATCAACTCGATGGCAAGGCTGAACGATACGACGCATGACTAAGGAGCTCGTTCGTATCGAGAATAGACGCGGCTGAATGTTGGAGAATCCCTGTTGCTTCGTATTTCGTGACGGTTGCCTTTTTAGAGGCTGGTTATTCCACAGCCTCGCCTATTTGCCTCTGACGAAGTCGCGGCGACATACTCATTTGAAACACCCCTCTATCACGACCGAAACCACTAGTTTTGAGAAGAGCATCATGCAGCTGCCGTATTTCTACCGACTGGTCCCAATCCCAATCATCAAAGTCCGTTTCCAGCCATGGTAAGCATCCGTTTCTCGCCGACGCTATGCCATCAATAAACTTCAAGGAATATGATAAATCGTAAGTGCCCATGCAACAAAAAGACTGAATAGCGCTGTCAACCCATAGGAGCCCACAAAGCGCCAGCCGAACGCGCCTGACCCTCCTTCTACTTTCCCATCAAAGGGCAAAAACCACCATGCCAACGCCGTAATCATAAATCTGGAACGGCCATCCCTTTCCTCTTCATTCCTTCAATCCAAAGAGAAACTGTGTCTTTAACGTTACACTTGATAGGAGAGCCCGAGCTTTCTGTTCAAACGCAACCAATGTTAGCACAGATTCTCGGTTCTACATCTCAGCTAGCATATCATCCCCAATATCGGACTCACTGCCATAGTCCGACTGCTCATAGCCTTCGCCTGTAGAGACTGGAGTACTCTCATCAAGTGGCCAATGCCTCAGAAGTGTGCTAAGGTCAAATTGGTATGCCTGTATATTGGCCGCATCGCTGGCATGCCTCAACTGCTCCAAAACATGGTCATCAACGCTTTGGAGGTGGTCCAGAAGCAGGATAAGAGTTTGGAAGGTTGAAATCATCGGCTGCACGTAGCTGCGTGGTGTGTTTTGCTCGTGTTCATCCGTTATCTTCACACAAATATCCGAGGCGAGATTTCGGACAGCCCTGTATTTGAGCCTGAGGGTATTCTCTGTGGCCAGTGCATCGTCCTTGTACTTAGTGAATAGCTCTTGCAGGAAGTTTGATGTGGCCCTGCGAACGCCCTCGTCCTCATACAGTAGCAACGGAATGGAGAACCTCCTAGAGCAGAGCAGGGACATTTCGTAGAAGAAGTCCGGGCCTCGTTCGTCCAGGACCGCCTCATTTTCTGCGTGCAATAGCCCACTGAAGAATCGAATCTGGGGCTGCCCTCCCTGTTCCCTGAGCTTCGAAGCAGCTTTTGCAACGGCTTCAATGACTTGCTCAACGTAACCCGGTTCGGGGCAAGCCTCGCAGTACGCGAGCGCCGCTCGTACGTACGGGTCTGATGTTGGGGGCGAGAGCATAGAGATGCCCTCCCACACAGTGGTGTGTAAGTTGCCTAAGAAGCGAGGATCTTGGGACTGAAGCATCCATTTGAGGATCTCACCAGGGTAGAAAACTTCCGTCTTCTCATGGTCGAACACCTCGAGCATCTTGTCCAAAGCAGCAAGCGCCCTGTTTTCATCATGCCACATGAGCAGCAGGTACTTCTCGCCCCGGACAAGGGGGAACTTGCACCCGTGCCGGTGATATTTCTCGAGCCGGTTGCGCCTGTAATCCATAACGATCGGAAGATTGATGTCCATCTTTGACAGCAGCGTGTAAACAAATTCGATCAGCCGATTGTAGATACGCCTTTTCTTCTCAACCATGCGCCACATATCGGGATCGTGATCCCGTATGGATTGCGAGGCATGCATGCAGAATATCTTTAGGCAAAAGTCCAGAAAAGCCTCGTTCAGGAGGACTGCTGTCTCCACATGTCCCATGTTGCTCAGCTGGCACAGCGTAAGATACATGTCGTCCCAGCCGCGGGCGGCTAGATAGGACTCATCGGTGACCATACGGAGACGCTGCGCGATGTCGAGAAGTATACCATCAGGGGCGGTGTTTCCTGTCTCGCCATCGGTATCCATGCCTTCGATGCCATATGCCGCAGGGTCCTTTTCGCGGAGAAATTGAAGGCCATCGATAAGTAAAGCGCGCATCTGAGAGCGAACCTTCATGTACAAAGATTGGAGGAGCACGTTAGTAAGCGCATAATCTGATGTTGCGAGCCACTTCAAAGCGATCTGGCAACAAGTTGGGCACGACAGCATCGTTTTCCGAAGCTGAGGAATGATCTCCTCAAATATGTCCGTGATTCTAACGCGGAACAGCATCTGACAGAGATATTCTAGGACAAAGTGAAGTGCTTGGCTCTCCTGGTGATGGTCTTCTGAGCAAGTTCCGTGATTAATCGTTCGAAGGTTTGTGAGAATCTGTCGAGCAAACTTGGTGTGGCAAGGATCGTACAGGCTGTACTCTCGGATGAAGCCCTCGTTATCGTCCTGAATCATCTTTTCAAGGGCAGCTGGAACTGGAACTTTGGCAATTCCAGACAATGGAGTACCGATGTACTGGTTGTGGTCCTTCCGAATAGCAGATCTGCGCTGATAGAACAGCATGTAGGCGCTGAAATTCTTGTGTTGTCGCGGAAACGTGTCTTCAAACAGTCCACCAAAGGTGGATTGAGGAATATTCGTGTGGTTGAACATGTCGACTTCCCGATCGTTAAACTCAAACCAGTGAGTGTCGCTCCCCGATGGGCACGGCCGCTCTCGAATGTAAGAGTAGTAGTGCCCGTTTTCCGAAGTACCTTGGTGGACAAGGACTCCCACGAGTTCGAACCAATCTTCCTGACGCGGTTTCGAGGGGTCACTAAGGTGATCGATCGTGAAAGGGCTGATATCAATGACGGCCGGAAATTGAAATTCGTCATTGATCTTAGATCTCCGCATTTCCACTAGGTCGAAGTCGAAGCGTTTCAAATGGAACATTAAGTTGTCAGGGACCTCTTTCAGGCATGTGCTAGAAAAGGGTCAGCTAGGGCTATCGGCAGATCGGAGGGTACTTACCGCTTGACAGCGTCGACCAACTTCCCTCCACATGACTCGCACTTGTACTTGTTGTCACCTTCCATGACATCTCCTTCAACATAAGCTTGGAGACTCTCGTTCAGGTTCAGTTTGCCTTGCACGTCGCATTGGACGACAAAGAAGCTCTCCACGCGCTCGGACACATGCTCGCATTCCTTGGATTTGATCTGGTTGACAGTCTGACCCCCGTAAAAAGACCGGAACTGTTGTCTGATCTCGGGCGAGAGCATTTGAGCCTCCCATTGGTCGAACAACAGGTTGTAAAACTCGTCGGCATCCATTTGCACGTTGATGTCGATCGGGACGCCTTCCGGGACCTTCACACATGCTGCAAAGTCTCGCGGATCCGCCGCCTTGCGGTAGCTGTTCTGCAGATTGGCGAAGAGTTTCTGTGTTTCGTGTAGAAGGCGTTGAGAGGCGCCTCGATCGGCAACAGTGAGACCAAGCATGAACTTCCGAAAGTTCACATTCATGAACAGCTGGGTAAGCAACGAGTTCATGTAGCATATTGCGCGCGGGTTGAATAAGCCCACATAGCCGGTGGGCGACCGTATTTCGTTAGTGCGATCGATGGAGATAGGTTTCAATGTCATGTCCGCTTCATCGAATGCGACATCCTTGGCCAACTCAAGAAGTTTGTTGTAGCTAGTACGGTCCTCTGCCAAGGCAAGGACAAGATCGTACAGCTCTTTCCTCGTCTTGCTCTCCAACACCGGAAGCGGAGGAACTGGTGCATGCTCGTCCAGATCCACGACCCTAGGAACAAAGAGGAATTTGTTCCATACCCTCTCCACAAGGGAGCCTGCATTCAATGGTTTCTTGAATGACTTCAAGGAAGAGATGCAGCTGAGAAGGAGTTTTGTGAAACCTAGAACGACAAAGTCGATCTCGTCGCGTCCGACATATTCCACGTGTTGGTAATCCAGCAGCATGTCACTCCACGATGCCAAGTATGATCGTAGAGCCTCCTCGTCTCGATGGTTTTCATCGTACTTTCGAAAGATCTCGTCAGCGATTTCGAGGAGATATTCAGCCTGCGCAGGATATCGGGGAGCCTCGGGTAGCACGGAAGAGATTAGGGCCCAGAAACAAGCAACGGTATCAGCCTCGGTTAGTGCAGACGAAGGAGGCAGAGCTCCACCACAGACAGAAGATATAGTTCTGGCAATGTGCCCTCGAAGTGCGCTTAGGGGGTTGAGTAGGAGATCCCTGTGCAATACCGTCACATTGGCATTGCTTGTAAAGGCTTCCCAAACGCCACGGGAGTGCAACGATGCTTCTACGATCGAGGCGTAAGAGTGGTAAATGGTCTCGGTGTAGTCTGTATCTTGCGCCTTCAAGGTCACTGATATTATGCTGAGTAGGCGGTCCACCAGCCGGGTGTCATTGGAGAAGTATGTTGAAGAGATTTCCGGCGCAGGGCGCTCTGGAACTTCACATTAGGCGTTGGTTACTAGACTCAATCACTGGAATAATATACATACCTCTAAGGAAGTCAGGAAGGACTTTGACCAGTTGACCAGCCAGGTGAATTTCCATGGAATTTGACGGCGGCTCGCTGACCAAGATAGGATTGAGCAAGGCTTGGACCAGAAGCCGTACCGCATTGGCCAGGAACGTGTCATCGAGGGTGTTCTAAGCATCTGGTGAGCGAGATGGGCCATTAATGGGTTAGTCATCCGCATACCTTTTTTATTTGCTCTTTCAACCGGTGTTGAAGCGCAATGGCCGTATATATAGATTGCCATGGTTTTCCAGGGGGGAAAAGATCGTCCACGGAACTTGCGCCAGATTTGACGGAATCACCTATCCGTTCTGGGAATGGGAAGAGTGATAGGAAGTCATAAAGCTATCGCTTGTCAGCAGGTATATGAACACAGGGAGGAGGCATTCTCACCACCAGGCTGATTCCATCAGCCGCATCCATGCAAGCAAAAAGCTCCTCGAACTGGTTTATGAGAGCGGCTTCAAAGACTGAGCGATTCTCGCTTGGCTGGGTCATTGGCTGGCTGACTTCGCTCCCTGGCGCCTTTTGAACCAGGAGGTACGTGTTGGCGAGGCCAAGATGCGCAATCGTTTCATTGGCCTTTTCGGCAACGTTGAGCCGTTGTCCCTTCCAAAAGAGGTTGATCTTTGAGAATCCAGTCGCCAGACAAAGGCGCGTATACAGTTCCTGTAGAGTGTTTTCTAAACCGACAAGAATTGCCTGCTTCTCTTGCAGCGTTGGGTGCTGATACAGGATCTCGACCGCTTCTCCATAGGGGAGATCCAGGTCCAGGGGCTCAACCTTGGAATCAGACCTTCGAGCGCGGTTAAAGTCTGGCCTAGTACGTATCGAATTCAGTAGACCCTTCAAGAATAGAATTGTCCGATTAAACCGCCGTTCGTTCTGTTGTCTCACTGGCTCAGCGAGAGCAAAGTCCATTTGATCGTTCTCGTGCTCGGCTGGTTTGCTTCGCAAGACCGTGTAAGCAGACAATATCTCCCGCATGCACTGGTCGACGAGGGCGACGTGAGCCGCCTCGACTTCCTCTAATGTCACGTCGGGTTCCGTGCCCAGCTCCAGATACCGTGCAGCAAGCAGCCGAGCAGCCTGATCCTCGATAGTCTGTTGGGGTGCGGATAGCACCATGGACCAGAGAAGATCAGCACCACGGATCTGAAGCAATTCCTTCTCTCCTTCTGGAGTGATGACGATTCGTCGTGTGGTTGGGAATCTGTAAGCTGCGACAAAGTTGAATAAACCGTTCGTGTAGTACTGCGGCTCCAACTTCGGCACGTAAACAGAGATGAGCTGTTTGCAGAAGCTGTTCTCACCTGTGGACGCATCCAGGAATTTGGCCCAAGCCATGTCGCGCAGGAAATCCGTTTGGGCGTACTTGCCCACTAGATGGTCCCAAATGTCCTGATAAAGGTCCAGTGGTATCGCGTCTGTCGCATTGCGTATCAAGAAGGAGAGCAAATCGAGTCGGTACTGCAGCGCATGACTCAGATTGGAAGCGATGTCCTGCTCCTCTTTAACGAAAGTACAGGTCTCTTCGAGGATCTGACGGGTGACATCTGGATTCTCTAGGAAGAAGAGCGAATCGTTGAAACTCAACATGGAGGTGAGGACAATAATGGCGCGCACACTACCTGTCGCTTTTCTTGAGCGGCTCGCTATATGGGTCGCAGCACGACGGCAAATCTCATGCCGTTCTTCCGGATTGATATAACCACAAACCATGTACAGCTGATCGAAGGCTTCATTGTGCATGTCATGGAACAATTTGCTCGTGTCCCTGCCTGGAGAGGTGTCTTGCAGCACTCGCACGGATACGTTCCATGGTCGGGCTTTGGACTCAACAGTATTCCAGTCGAGATTCTTTTGCTGTATCCTTGTAGTGAGTTCCCGTAGAAATCGAAGGATGTCCATATTGTAACTCTCGATCGGAAGCTCATAGAGTTTGGTACAAAGATAAAGCAACTCCGGAAGATTCATGAGATTGAATATGTTCCGAAGCATGGTCAGTGTTGCGGACACCACACGAGGGTCAGAGCTCTTGGATACTGTGTTCCAGATAGCATCGGTCTGGCTCTCGGAGTAACGTTGGGTGACTACGAGAAACCCAACTACATTGCCGCTGCGAGAAATCAATTGCGGGTGGGAGTCGACGCTGATAATGTAGTCCGTGACTCGTTCGTGCAGCAAGAACTCCGCAAGGTATTGCATAACCGGGTGTCGAGAAGAAAGCTCCGTGATGTTGTATTCCCTCCAAACGTCGACAAGTGCAGTGTCCATGGTACCGATACTCATCACGCGCAATTCCATTCGGCCCTTCACAACGTACTTTCGAAGGAGTTTGAACTTCCATGCGTGCATGACTAGCGCGGGGAAGAGCGATGTATCTTGGCGGTATGTGTCTCTCCCTGCACCGGCCTGAGAGTCCGTCGAATCGAGCGTGGTAGGGGAATCGGGATCTCGAAAGTCTAGCAGTTCGTCTGCCATCTTAGCCGCAATTGAGCTATCCCATTGGCACAAATGGAAAAGCAAGATGGACATGTGGGTAATCAGATCTTTCGCGTTTCCGATGTCAGTGACCTTGCTCGGGACCTGAAGCTCCGCGTCGTAACTGCGGAAGAATTGCAACACATCCGCATAATACTCAGATCTGTCGAGGGGGGGCTGCGACTCCGGGTCTTGGAGTAGAGAGCCGACAAGTATTAGCAGCTGTGTCATCCAGACAGCAGTGGCGGGTAGCATGGGCCCGGCTACCTTACCACACACCATATTCGCAAAGGTCAGGAGGCTCTTAACCCCTTCGGCTCGGACGAAAGCATGCAGCAGATGGATTGTCATGGCATCCAAATTGGCTCTGTATTCTCTCTCTAGCAACCCGAATACGTGAGGTTTTTCCGAGCGGAGGATCATGTGGAGGTGCCGAATGTGTTTGCAGGAAAGCACGAGATAGCCAGAGGCCTCATCGGGCGTCAAGTGTACGATCGCATTGGCATCGGCTTGCATGAGCAGTGCGCATACCCGCAGATAGGCCGCAAAAAAGGAGGTAAAAACGTCGTCCTCGGTTTGGCTGTCGTCGCAGAATTGGTCACCAAACAGAGATCTCCGTTGGAGGATCCTGTTGATCATACCGGCGAATTCGTCCCAAAAGATGTGTTTGTCCAGGAAGTAGCTCTTCCAATATGCGGGCCCTCCGGGAAGTCTGTCGAGCCAGATGGCAACCTGCGGGAGGACGGTCCCATCCACGGGCTGAGCTGCGGGCACGTTAATATCTGCAGGCGAAGAGGCCCCGGTGCGTCCGTGATGGGGCTACTTACTACCATGAAAATGCTGGGCGATGTTATGGACAGCCTGTAGGTAATTGCCCTGCTGCGCGAAAGGAAAACGCTGGAAATGTAGCTCGGCGTCGTAGTCAATCTGCGTCGCACTGGGCACGGTGGAACCGACCATGGTGTCGCTGTCATCGTCGTCTATAGCAATGACGGGCGGACTGTCTGCGGAATCGTCATCCTCGAGGACAGGGCCGATGTCCGTGTCGGCGACGGCAGGCTCTGGGTCTGTGTCTTCGCCTAGTGCGGCGGCGGCGACGGCGAATTCGGAGTCGTCGGCACCGTCCATGGTGTGGGAGGACGAGGCCGGCTGCGACCGTATTGTCATTTCAACTTGTTGCTCGTGCGGTGGGGCAGAAGCGGTGTTGGAGGCAGCCGGATCGGTGGGCATGGCGAGCGTGTCTTTGCTGCCACTGTCTAGGCGCGGTCGTTTGCGGGTCAGGGACGGGTCAGCGTCTTCCATAGAGTCGCGCTGCGGCGGCGACACGGGGACACTGAAAGCTTCGGCTTCGGCTGCAGCAGTAGGCTCCATTAGACCATGGTCGCGCTGACTCATGACGCTGTGAAGCCCGCTGGGAGTGTTTGGGAGGGTTGACTGTGGGCAGGCAGGCGCGCGGAGGGCGGTGATGCGCGGAGGCAGGAGACAAGCTGCGAGGCCGTACAGGCAGCAGCAGCAGCAGGAGCAGACGGCCGAGCCTTACTGGACAGCCTCGCACGGAGGGAGTGAAAGGGCGGCGGGTAGGAGCACCATGAGCTGCAGAGCGGGGGGCTGCAGGCGCAAATGGCAAATTGAATGCTAGGAGTGAAGGCGGCCGCCAGGTGGAGCTTCCGTAGATTTCACGCGTCCCGAGCTGTGGTCTGGTTGTTGGGTTTGGTGGGGGATGCCAAGCGGGACGTCATTGGGTGGCCCGCCCATGCGCTAGCGCGTTTCGGCCCTAGCGTGCAGCGGGAGCCAAACTTCACACTGCACACTGGTGCACACTGGGACGGGCATCCAACGCCCACACGTGCTGCCTTTGCTGCTGCATGCAGCGGCGGTACGGGCGATAATAGTGCCGGCACATATCCTTCATTGACCACGGGCACTGCCATGGGCCCGCAAGCAAAGCAGAAGCCCGTCTACAAGACCGCGATTCCCTTCACCCACACCCGCTGGTATGTTCACATGCATATGCATGTTCGCAGGCACATGGCTTGAAGTGTTAACGCCGCCAGGCCGAAACTCACCTCTCTCGACCGAGACAACATACTCGATCTTCTTTGCAGGTGGGTGGGCAACTTTTAGTCATTGAAATGGTCTTCACTTTTGTTATCCTTTGTGCCTCCCAATCCATCCTGGGATGCATGTCTTGGCATTCCAAGCATGGACTGCCGGTATCCTGCAACACAGCTAACTACGAGGCCTCTTGGTGTCCCCATTCGAGTACACTGACACCCTCAGCTTCCTCCAACCCCTGGGTGATCACCGCCGCACTCACATCATCCCCTCCAAAGGCAAAAAGCGGAAACGAAAATCAAAGCAACCACCCAACCCCGACCTACAGCTTACCAAAGAACCGTCCCAAGATAAAGCCATACAAGACGCGCCACCTCCGCCCCCAGAGATAGGATCCTACGTACTGATCGGCCTTAACAGCGTGACTCGCCACCTGGAAGCACTCGCAGCGCAGAATGCACCGCGGACCTTCCCGAAGTCGAGCAGTGATGGGTCGAAAGAAAACAGCAACGATGCTGCAAAAGGAAGTCGTGAGAGGGGTGGTTCCCAGCCCAACATCGAAGCCTCGCCCCTCCAACCCCTTAGCCTAGTCATAATCCCCCACACCCATCCCCCCGCCTCTCTCCCACACGCCCACATCCCCATCCTCATCCACCTCTCTACTCTCATGAAGCCCTCCTCCTCCTCCTCCTCCTCCTCCTCCTCTATCGCCGCCGCGGCGAGCATGTCGTTGGTCGCCAGTGCGAACAGCAAAGCAACCCGCCTCATTACTCTCCCCCCAGCAAGCGAGGCACAGCTCGCATCAACGCTGCACGTCCCGCACGTCGGCGCTCTAGCAATCAAAGAAGGCGCACCAGGTGCAGATGCGTTGGTGGGGTATGTTCGGGAACATGTCGGCCTGACAGAGTGTGCGTGGATTGACGAAGCGATGAGTGGGGAGTGGAAGGCGACGAAGGTTGATGTTGGGAAGTGACGTACTTCTGGGGCGATACGAGGTGGTTAGAGAGGACAAGAGGCAAACGCTCTGAATTACACCATAGAGATACCCAGGGACATACATCACAATGCTCGTCTGCATTCTAGTGTAAAAAGCAAATGCCAGGCCTGCACTTGCCCAAATCGAAAGTTTGATGATACGTCTAATAAACCCAGAAACCCACGCTCCCCTAGTTCGAACACGCAAGAAAAGGTTGCACAGGATGTGTATGTACTATTACAATCTCTTCCATGGAGCCGCCACCACCCGACCCAACTGCCTAACACCCACCACCTCCCGCCCTCACCACATCCATCTATGTTCTTGCAACGGGCTTCTGCTCACCCCCAATGTCCGCCTCGGTGTAGTAGAAGTTCTCCTCCGGAATGCGTCCCCTCAAAAACTCTGGCTCAGAGCCACGCACGTAAATGTCCTCGTAGAGCACCTTGCCGGTAGGCTCGGGTGGGTCCATCGCCTCGGCCTCAGCAACCTCGGCGTCGACCTTTGTGCGCGCCTCCTTGTCGATAGTCTTGAGCTCATCTTCGGAAGTGACGCCCCAGTCGAGGAGCTTCTGCTTGAGCCCGGCGATGGGGTCATTGGTGCTGCGCATGCGCTGAATTTCCTCGCGGGTCTGGTCCATTGCATTAGCCAAGTGCTTGAGGTCAACACCATATGGAGCTTACTCTGTAGGTGGTTCCCGGATCGGACATGGAGTGACCTCCGTATCGGTATGTGACGAACTCGTAGACGAGCGGGCCCTTGCCTTCAGCACACCATTGCTTGCCGAACTGTGTGGCGGCCTTGACGGCAAGAACGTCCATGCCGTTAATCTTTAGACCGGGAATGTATTGTCCACGCTTATAGTAGTCCGTGAGAGCGGAGGAGCGGTTTGCGGAGGTACCCATGCCATACTTATTGTCTGTCTTCGGTCAGCGTATGAATCTTGATCAAATGTCGAACATGACGTACTCTCGCAAGCGAAGATGACGGGCAGGTTCCAGAGCTTGGCCATGTTGAAAGCCTCAAATACCTGTCCCTGGTTGGAAGCACCGTCTCCGTAGAGCGCCAGAGTAACGTTCTTCTTATCCTCATACTGGTTCGCAAAGGCAATGCCGGCACCGACGGGAACCTGGGCGCCGACGATACCGTTACCACCGTAGAAGCCGGGAGCAAACATATGCATGGAACCACCCTTTCCGTAAGCGATACCCTCTCTCCGACCGAGCAGTTCACCGATGATCGATTTGACGGTTGCGCCGCGCATCAGAGCGTAGCCGTGGCAGCGATAGGCGGTGATAAGGTGATCGGACCTCTCGATACCGTGCTCAATACCGACGGCCACGGCCTCCTGGCCAGTGGACAAGTGGCAGAAACCTCGGATCTTCTTCTCCTTGTAGAGCCGGTCCGCGGCCATCTCCATGCGTCTGTAACCTCATGTCAGATTCTGGCCTGCACAAGCCTCTAGATTTGCGCGGATAGCATGTTCGTACCGTACAGCGACCATATCGTAGTACATCTGTTTCAGCTCGGCCTTGGTGGTGTCGAGCGTGTACTGCGGCGGGTCGAGCTCGTACGTCTCGAAGCTCTCGTCGGAGAGGCGGACCTCGAACGGCTTTTGATCGTCCTGCAGCAGGTCAGTCATCTAGTTGAACACGCAACGGAAGAACTGCGCTGGGTCGGCGTATCCTCACCTCTGGCACGGCCTCCCTGTCCGCGTGCGATGATGCCGCATCCGTGGTGACGGACCTGAAGACAGGTCGCGCAACGGGAACGAAGGCATTGCACCTCAGCGGCGACGCAAGGCTCCTCCTGATTGTCCTGGACAGCATTGTGACAGGTGTGTGGAGGAGGAGAGGGGAGCGGAGAGAGGTGGAGGAAGGAGTGGTCGGTGAGCGGAGATGTTGGGTCCGCGAGAGAAAGTTTGGTGAGCTCCCGCACAGCTCACTCGGACACTTTGGCTCGGCGCCCCAGAACCCGATCCCAACAGACATCGTTCTGCTAGCTCCACACCTACCACACCGCGAGGCCTTGTAGCTCCTGCAGAACCAAGCCACCGTTTCATGATTTTTGGACACAGGTCCGTAAGCCATAGGATTGCATGCGCGAGATGTTTTCGATCAGCGATTTGTTCCAAGATTCTATGACATCACGTGACTCATTTGCACCCTACCTCGCAAGTGCTTGTTGTAGGAAACTCTCAGGGAGTAAGTCTATTTGAAAAACTGCCCTAAATCCTACTAAGGTATATAGAGTTATGAAACGTACGTTCCTATTTATATAAGAGCAAATAGGACCTGTGATACAGACTGCTTAGCTCCTAAGGACTGCTTACCACAAGAGCCTACCTAGGTATGTACTCACCTCACTTCCAAGCCACAGTGTTGCCGAAACCAACAGTGAGACATGCTGAAGATTGAGAGAAAGGACATGTATACGCTATCTCTGACCCCCTTTTCTTTACAATAGCATACATGAAGTACAGAGGAGTGCCAATCCCCAAGTCCGTTTATGCTGCGCCAGTAAGGTCCGTTTTAAGCTGCAGTGACTGACCCGCAAAGAACTCCTTCGATGCCAGACACCGCTCGCTCGTGCAACCCGGACACCTCAGAGTCATCTGTTTGCTGCATGCTATTCCACTGCTCAGATGCGTCTTTGCAAGATCGGCCAGGGCTTCGATGAAGACCGGGTTGCCATTGAGACTGTCCACTCGCTTGACGCCTTCGTGCCCCTTGGCATCCTCTCCAATGACTTCTTTGTCCAATTCGTACAGTGTCTCGATGTGGTCGCTCGTGAAGGCTATCGGGATAAGGATAAGATCGGTGTGACCTTTCTTCATGAGACTCTTAACTGTGTTGGACGTTTGAGCTCCGAGCCAGGGCTGCGGTCCAACCTGCGATTGCCAGACAAGTCGGTACTGATGCTTCTGGCCAAGTCTTTCGTTGACAGCATGAACGGTGGCTGCTACCTCCGCAGGGTATGGGTCGCCCCGGTTGACAACTGACATGGGCAAGCTGTGAGCCGAGTAGAGCAAGATAACGTCGTGTCTCCGCTCCTTCGGATACTCTAGCAATTTCTTCTCGATATTCTGAGCGAAGGTTTCAACAAGTCCTGGATGCGTTGGCCACCGGTCAATAACGCTCCACTGAATTGCGCCCTCTTGGTCGACCTCTCCCGTTGTCGCCCTCTTTCCCTCCAGCCTCGAGCGCCATTTCCACAGTTCGTTGAGCGAGGACCCCGTAGTCGAGCACGAATACTGTGGGTATTGGGTGAAAGCGACGGCACGCCCGCCCTTTCCCCCACCAAAGCCGTCTGTTATTAATTGCTTGTACATATCCTCCGTCAACGGGTCGGCATAGCGAAATGCGACGTAAGGTTTGTGTGGTGCCGTCTCGGGTGAAGTCTGGTCCAGAATCTTGCACATCTCAGCGGCTTGGTATTCGGACCACTTTCTAATGGGCGATCCTCCGCCAATCTCGGCATATTGTTTGATGATTTTAGGTGTGCGCCGCCGAGCAATGTACGGTCCAATGTAGTTCTGAAGCCGTCCGAGGGGGATCAGGTCCCCATCTGCCTGCGACGGTCAGCTCTTGGGGTTTTCAAACTTGATGACGACATACAAATAATCTGCTCAGAAAGTCGCCGACTTCGTCTGTTGTCGACGGCCCTCCCATGTTCATGAAGACCATAGCCGTGGGGCCTTTTGATCCGACAGAGTTCTGCGTGACGGGCGGCGCCATAGTCGCATTGCCTCTTCTCCATCGCGAAGCACACGGTGGTATAAACGATGTGGCGGGAGAGCTTGACGTCGCACGCTTCACGGCGCGTGCGATGGGTATGCGCATAGCCATCGCGAGAAGGTGGAAGAGCAAAGAATCGGTTTCAGACGGATATTGAGGTAGAAGTTGCGGAGGCCAGACTGCGTCTGTAAATAATTCCAGACATCGGGAACAGATGGCGGTGGCCAATGACACGGGCTCGAAATGGCAGCGGCGATCGGCGGCATCGGACGCGGGGATCGAGGCAGGATCGAGCACTAACGTGTTCCACCACTTAATAGTCTTATTAAAATTATATATATCTTTTATACAAACGCTGTATAATAGGCGCGTCTTCTCTACGCACTTAAACTACGAGTTAATTATAACTAGATTCTAATGTTTTACGCACTATAAGTAGAAATTATAATTCTATATATTCTTAAGCTTTAGATAAGTATTAATTAATTAGATTACTTAGTTCTATTTAATAGGCTAAGAAGAAAATTACTAGCTATGCGTAGTAAGTAATATATTTACTATTTATTATATATACTAGTAGATAGGCTAGCTAAGATAAAGCTAAATAAATATCTACTTAAATAAAAGCAAAGTAGAGTAGTAGAAAAAGCAGAGTAAGATAGTAGAGAAAGTAAAGTAACATCTACTAATTATTTGTAAACGGAAATTAGACTGCGGAGCGAGTTAATTATAAAAGGTATATTCTAAAATTTAGTAGAGAAAGAGTAAGGTATTAGTAGAAGCTATTAAATTCCTTAAGCTATCTATAGAAGCTATTCTCTAACTTAAGAGAGCAGCCTAAACTACCTAAAGTATCTACTATTACTACTAAGGCACCTAAATATTATACCCTTAGGTTTACCTAATAGCTAGTTTATCTTCTTCTTCTTAGGCAGCTCTACCTTAAGCGAACCTAAGATAGAATTAGTAAACCTAACCTTATTATT
>MU005631.1:48258-97293 GCA_010405425.1 Lentithecium fluviatile CBS 122367 | reverse complement strand
GGGGGTTACTTATTACTGTAACACTTAATTACTCTATAAAGTAGTAGAGTAGGGTTTATTTTCTAACGTATAGTAATTATAGCTAGTGCGTTAGTATATAGGTATAAAGTAGGTAGATATATTATAAAAAGTGTCTAGGTTATATAAAAGGTAGCTTAAGAAGATATATAAGTATAGGTAGTTAACCTATAGGTTCTGTTTCCTATCTTTATCCTTAGCTTAACATTTATATTAGTCTAACTTCTAAATTCTACTATACCTATTACTTCTTCTAAGTAGTATAGTAATAAGGTTCTTTTATAGAGGGTCTACTAGCTCTCTACGTACCTTAAAGGGTAGCCTTCTTTAGTGCGTTATTAGTACTAGGCGTATCTCCCTCTATTTTACGCGAAGGGTATTACTATTAAAAAGCTTTAGAAGGTAGCTAGAGGCAAGTAGTACTCTAAGGTTAACGTCTTTATAATCTATAAGCGCTATGCAAAGTAGTATAATACTTATTTTCTAGTATATTTACTTCTTTCTTACTATAAAGGTAGGTCTCTGCTAACTTTTTAGATAGGTTAAGCTAACTTTCTATTAGTGCTTTAACATTCTAACCTTCTATATTATATAGGCTAAGCGTTATAATACTACCTACTATTCTAAGACTAATAATACCTAGGTAGAGGTGCATGCCTACGCTGTTACTATAAATTAGGGTATAATCTACTAGCGTTCTAAGATTAAGTGTCTTTAGAAGCTTAATAGCGGGGAGCTTAAGTATATATAATAGCGTTCTACTTCTTATAAGAATAACTTTACTTAATACTAGGTAGGTGCCTTTTTCTTTTCTTTTTATACGCGTCCTGCGTATGTTCCTAGAAAGTACTAAAGTTTATAGTAGGGTTTAGGTAGCGTAGGTTATATAATGCCTACTAACTTTATAGCCTATAAGAGGATAAAGGCATACTTTACGTAAGTTAATAATAGTAGTAATCCTACGCCTAGTTTAGTAACTAACTATAAGCATTACTAGTACTACTATAGCCCTAATACGCTAGATTATATAGCACTAATATTCTAGGATAATTCCTGCTAGTTTGCGCCTAGTTCCCCTATAGGTAGTAACATCTTACGTACTCTTACTAATAATACCTATATATAGAATTCCTCTTACTAAAGGGTTATAGGTTCTTTAGTATATATAGAGAGTTAATAGAATATTAACTATATATAAAGCTGTAGCCTTACTGTTCTACTTTAAGCTATAAGTCTATATAGAATATCTAGAGGTCTAACTTTTAGGTTACTAATTAGGCGGAGTCCTAATAAGTAGCTATTTAGCTTAATTCTTAGATTTCCTATAGGGCTTTTCTTTTATAACCTTATAGGTAACGTAGTATAGTTCTATTTATAGTTTAGGTACTTAATAATGTATTACTAGTCCTGTATTACTGTCCGCAAGCGGTAGTCCTATTTATAGGATTTTGCTAATATTCTTCTAGAAGCTCTATATAATTATTAAATGCGGCCTCTAGTTCCTATGTGCTTTACTCTAGTAGCTAGCCTAGCTATTTAATATAAAAGAATTGCTAGTTCTTAACTATCTTATAGGCTAGTATAGCTTCTACTTTATACTAGTCGCCGTTGTCTAACTCTAGGTATTCTATAGGGCCTAGCTTAAAATTTAAGCTATCTTGTAGCGTTACCTACTTCTTAAGTAGAGAGACATAAAAGATAAAATATAGGTAGGATATAAATAGGGGGAGCTTAAGCTAGTAGCTAAGCTTTTTATACCTTGCTATAATAGGAAATAAGCCTATAAACTTAGCGTTAAGCTTCTTTAAAGGGCGCTTTATTTTAATGTAGGTTAATTTTAAAATAACCTAGTCCCTAACTGCAAAGTGCTTATCTATTCGCTTAGTATTATACTAGCAACGTTAGCTCTCTTAAGCGTATATTAATACACTACATACATTAGAATACGCCTGCGCTTTTTAGTTAAGGTAGTCCTTAACGCGCTAGTAGATATCTAGGGTCTTTCTAGTAGTATTCTAGTTTAAGGAAGCTGACTATAACTAGTGCTCGTTCTCTAAGCTATTAAAACCCTTAGGTTTAACGCCTGTAGCAATTAGCTATTAGCAGTAAACCTACCTAGTTATCTTACTAGTAGTTTATATATATGCGTAAGTATACCTCTAGCTTCTAGTTCTGCCTCTTCGTTTAACTATTAGTCTAAGGGTAGAACGCTATACTTATTCGTCTAGTAACGTTAAAATAGTAGTAGACATCTGTCTAGAACTCGCTTATAAACACTAAGCCTCTATTAGAGATTAGTAATAATAAGGGTCTAACCTTAGTAAACACTTTATTAAAAAGTATATTAGCTAGCGCCTAGGCTATAATCTTCTTTATAACAGGAAGGTACTAAATATACTTCGCAAAGTAGTTAATAAGAATAAGAACTAAGTTGTATTAGTTGCTCTTAGAGTCTACTAAGACTAGGAGGTCTATAATAAAATCTAGAGAGTAGTCTTAATAAGGCTAAGAAGGTAGTAGGATTAATTTTAGCTAACCCTATAGCTTATGCTATTAGACTTTATTTATTTAGCAGGCTACGCAGCTGTAAATGTAATTATTTACGTCTACGCGTAGTTTAGGCTATTAATATTTATATTAGAGAAGTTTAACTATCTTATTTACGCTATAATAACTACCTAGTAGGTTATTATAATTCCTTATAAGGATTGTAGTTCTTAGAGTCTTATTATAGGGGATCTACACTTTCCTAGCTTATTAGAGAACGCCTAGTAGGTCCTTAAACTACACTACAGCGCCTTTTTTTACCTTCCTCTTTTTAGAGTCTTTAACGTACTATATAGTTTTAAGATAGGCTATATCTTACTCCTACACTTCCTAAACGTGTTTTAATAGGGTTATAGGAGTGTCCTACGTAAAGGGAGCTTCGTTACGCACAGCTTCTAATGCGGACTTATAAGACGAGGAGGTTAGAAACGCCTTAGAGTTATAAAGAAAGACCTTAAGATAGGCGTCTAAAGCTTCTTATCTAGCATTAGGGTAGCTAACCTCGCCTATGTGCGAGTTAGGGTTAATAGATAACGTATTATTAATTTCTAGTACTATACTAGAGGATTCTATAGCAGAATAGTTTACGCTACTATTAGATTCTATACGAGTTATAAATAAATCCTTATTAGGACGTATAGCCTTGCGCGCTATCTAACTATTAGCGTATAGAGCTGTAGGCTTCTAGAGTGCTTATACCCTAAGCTTATTTTATAGAGTAGGCAGCATTACATTACGAATTGCCTTACCCTTACTAAGCTAAAACCTTATAGAGTAATTAGGTTATTGTAAAGGCGCGTTAGCTAGATTCTTAGCGCCTAGCTTATATTTAATCTTAAAGTTAAAATAAGCTAACTCTTCTACCTAGCGTACTTACTTAGAGAAGAGTTCCTTTATAGTTATAAAGTACTTTAAGTTATTATAGTTAGATAGTACGTAGACTATGTCTAGAGCGTACTTAAGGTAGTATTACTACTACTTAAAGCACTCTATAATTGCGAATAGCTCTTTATTATAAGTGTCCTACCGTATTATTAGGCCTATAAATTTACGGCTATAGAACGCTACTAGTTTCTAATACTTCTCTATTATAATAGAGGTATCTTAGAGTTATAAAAGTATTCCTGCTATTATAAACTTAGAGGCATTAGTAATAAGCATTACTAGTTTATATAAGTTAAAATATTATAGGATAGGAGCCTTTATAAAGCGCTCTTAAATATTCTAGAAGGCATTGCGTACTTTATTAGGATACGTCTAAGGCTTATACTATTTAGTTAGCTCCTTACTTAATTTCTTAGTAGACTTTAGGCCTGCTTTGCTAGCACTAAGAATTACTTAGGGCGTAGGCGGAGCCTACGTAGCAACTATATAATTTAAGAGTAGGCAAATAATATTAGAGTATTTATAGATAAACCTCTAATAAAAGTTTATAAATTTTAGGAATTGCTAGATGTCCTAGTAGCCCTTAGGCTCTAGCTACTCTTAAATAGTTTATATATAGACAGGGTCTATTACTACACCTTCTAGGGTAATAATAAAGCCTAAGAACTCTATATATTTTATTAAGAAGGCGCATTTTAAGGCTTTATAGAACAGACCCTATTTATACAGCCTCTCTAAAACTTCGCGCACGTGCTGTTTGTAATCCGCTTCGTCCTTAGAGTATATAAGAATATTATCTAGATAGATAACGCACGTCTAGTTAATTAAGCCTTCTAGCGCCTTCTAAATATATAATTAAAAGGTTGCTAGAGCGTTTGCGAGACTAAATAGCATAATAAGATATTTAAAATAGCTATAGCGCGTTTTAAAAGTCGTCTTCTACTTATTCCCCTTCTTAATGCGGAGCCTATAATAGGCGTCGCAGAGGTTAAGTTTTATAAATACCTTTAAGTAGAAGAGGCGATCTAGCATCTTACTTACTAGAGGTATTAGGTAATAATTCTTAATTATAGCTTAATTTAGCCCCTAGTAATTAACACACAGTTAAAGTATACTATCTACCTTAGGTATAAAAAGTATAGGGGCCTTAGCTAGAGACTTGCTAGGCTAGATTTACTTCTTCTCTAGGGAAGAGTTAAGGTACTCCTATAGAATGTCTAGCTCTTTTCTAGAAAGGTTATATATTAGAAGATTTAGTAGCGTCTTACCTTCTTCTAATTTAATAGCGTAATTATACTCTAAGTTAGAGGCGATCTTACTTACTAGTTACTTATTAAAATACTACGCTTTATTATAGAGGTAAGATAGGATTAATGCTATCTTCTTAGGGTCTAGTTTATCTATATTAGCATCCGCTTTATTCTAGGATAAGGTTAAGGAGTGCCTAGAACTCTATTACGGCCTAACAGAGGTAACTGCGACCCTCTATAGAGGTGCTTTTATTACTAAGTATACTACTCTTAAGACTATAGCCTCTAGTAGCTACTTTAGTTCTAAATATTCTCTTATATACTAAGCTATATAATTACGTAACTGCAGCGTCTAATTCTTTAACTAGAGGAGTTCTTAGTTATAAAAGTATAACGTATTCTAAACCTTATTACCGCCTCTAGCTGTAGCTAGTTAGGATATAGGTTTAGAATTAAGTAGGGGAATCTTAACTATTTAGTTAGAATTTAAGAGGAAATAGTACTTTATTACTATTATAGAACATGCGTAGAGTCTACCTAAGAAGAGCACGTATACTTCTTCTTTTAGCTAAAGGTCCTATAGTATGCCTAAGGGCTTAGCTTTAAACTGTAGTTATTTACTACCTAAATCCCTAGGCTACTATATAAATAACTTGTTTTATATATTAATATAAGGGTCTGCCTTATATAGCTATAGCTAACTAAGTATAAGGTTATAACCTTATATAGAACTTACCTAGAACACTAACAGCCTAGTAGTTTATTTAATACCTTTAGCGTTATACGTAGTAGTAGTTACTGTATATAGTTTACTTAGGTGTAGGGGCGTACCTAAGATCTAATAAGCGTTAGGTCTAATTCTTAGAGCAGCCTAAGGAAGGTTCTACTATAGTGTAAGATCCTCTCTAATAATATTTAAGTCTAAGCCTATATTAAAAAGGGCTTAGAACATAGCTAGGGAGATAGTAGAGCGATAAACTTATACGTTTACTACTACCTAATTTAAATTACTATACTTATCTTACCCTAGTAGCACGTTAGCTATATTTACTACTAGGGCCTCTCTTTTTTTAATAAGTTAGTAGTAGTCCTTAAGAACTTATTACTATTACCCTAATTATAGTTCTTCTAGTATTCCTTATAGCAGTCTTCTATATTAGAAGTTTAGTTAAAGGCCGCACTATTAGGGCGTAATAGTGCTATTAGCGTTAACTATAGTTACTAGAGTTATAAAGGTTATTAGTCCTATTTCTTCTAGTTAAAGTTAGAAGCTAACGTTATAGAGCCTAGTCTTTTATAGGTAAAGGTTTAGCTTAAGCTAGGTCTCTATTAGGTCTTACCTAGAGAGGTAGCAGTCTGTGTGGCAGTGTCTGCGTCTTAGATTACTTATTTAAACTAGAACTACTTCTTTACGTTCTTAAGTTAGCCTTTACGCTATATTTTATAATAAAGGGGTTCTAGGTATTTACTCTAGATAAAGAATATTTTCGCTATATTATCTCTAAGTATAGGCTGTTCTAGTACTACCTTACACGCTATAAGGTAGTTAAGGTAAACGTTAAATAAGTTCTCCGCTCTTTACTTAGCTATCTAGAATTAATAGTAATTATTAAACTTTATAAGGATAAGATCTTTAGTAAGGTCTCTTAGTTTAGCTTATAGTTCTACCTAGTTTATAATCTTCTAGCTCTTAATAGCCCTAGTTAGAAGGTCTTTATACACTTTATACTTAATAAGCGTAACTACCTATATAGTACGTTTAGTACTATTAATAGTAGCAAAGTTAATAGTAAAGTGCGTTTATACTTTATTAATCTAGCGCTTTACTTACTAAGAGGTAGAGGCTCTCTTATTTAAGCCTAAGGTTAGAGCGTTAGAAGCCTTTATTAGGTTAAGAAGGCTTTTCTACGCGAGTTCCGCCTTATTATATAAGGGCTTAGGGCGGGACGTTATTAGAGCGGACCTAAATAGAGTTTAGGCTATATTAAGCTTAGCCTAAGCCTTCTTAATCTCTTTAGAATTAGCCTAGCTTACTTAAAGGGTATAGTACTCTTAAAACACGTCCGTAAGGATTACTTAACCTAAGTTAATAGTTAAAGATACGTTAGAGAGTGTATAGAATACTATAAGTATAAAATAGGGCTCCTAAATAGGTATGTTATACTTATCTATAGGGAGATTTTCTACTATTAAGGAAGCTTAGTATAACTAGTTTACTTCTATAGGTAGTTATTTGCCTTAAGCCCTAGCAGCGTTACAGGTCACGCTTACGTTACTAGTTTCTATTTACTTTAGCTGCGCTCCGCTTAGGTTCTAAGAGTTGCCTAGGTATATTCTGTGCGAAGCTACGTTGCTTACTAGCTTATTAGGGTTAAATTAGTACCCCTTAGTATATTCTTCTTTATCTAAGGGCTCCTTAATCCTACTAGTAGCTCTTTAGGCGTAGGAAAGGGTTTCCTAGGTTAATTACTCTATAGAATTAAGACTAGGTATTGCGCGGGATGTGGGCAGCGCGTTACTAGTGCGCGTCTAGTTTTATATCACGCTAACTATCTTCTTATAGGTAGAAGGTTTTTAACGCGTAACACATATATAAGGAAAATTCTTCTTAGGTAGAACAACTAACTACTATCTAATAATAAATAGAAGGATTTAAATTATAAGGCACTATATAGTAGGCAGATATAGGCACTTAAGAAGTAAAGGTATAGATTTAGATAGGGATAAGATAAATCCTTGCGGAGTCGTAGTAGTGTAACACTAAGGCTATATAAGGGCCGTTACGTAACTAGGCACGTGCCAGGCCTGTTCTAGTAGGATGCTAATAAGGGGCGAAGGTAGGCGTTACACTAGGACACTATTATAAATAACGTTCTACTATTAAAAGGATAAAGATAATAAATATAAAGTTAAAGTACTACGTAGGTACTATAAAGTAGACTAATAGAACTTCTAGAATAGTAACTTCTACTAGAAATAGCTAGTAAAGTAGAAAGGTTATTCTAAGTTAGAAAATATATAGGAACCTAAAGCTAACCTATAGAACTATTAGTAACTACTTAAAGAAGTAAGACTAAAGTTTAATACTTATTATTATATAAGATAAATATAACTAAGAAAACTACTCTTAGCTAGAGAGTAGTACTATTCTCTATAATAGTAAAGAAACCTAAACTACTAAGAATAGACTCTAAAGAAACTAAGAATAAGAAATTATTAAGAAGCTAATCTAATAAAGAATTAGAAGAAAGACTATTAACCTATAACTAGCCTAGGTTAGTAGAGACTATACTTATAGAAAATAAGAATAGTATACTTAACTTATTTAATTAGTTCTAAACCTATAGTAAGGTAAGGTTATAACGCGCTATATCTTACTTATAACTCTTTAACTCTACTAGTTTACGCTGCGCGTAAGTAACTACCTAAGTAATTTATATAGCAGACTTCTCTATATAAAGAAGCGCTAACTTCTTCTTATACTTCTTCTACTCTACCTTCTTCTACTCCTCTTTAGGAATAAATAGACTATACTTAGCCTTTACTATAATACACCTAGCGTAATAACTAGATGCTATATCTATAAAATACTATAGACCCTTCTCTTTATAATAACTATACTAAAATAATATCTTTTACGCAGCCGCATAAACGCGCGCTGCCTAGAATTAACGCTCTAAGGTAGAAGTTTCTCTATAAGGCGTACGCGCTCTATTAGTCTGTTATTTCTTAGGCATAGTTAGTAAGGCCTATAAAATATAAATAAAGCGCAAATTATTATAGACTTTATACTAATAATTAATATAGCATAGGAGGATAAGTAGGGGTATTAGGATAATTACCTAAGAAGAGAGGAGGTAATATTAAGATCTAAGAATATAGAATAAAGGGCGAAAAGAATAGAATAATAGTAATAATATAGGGTAATGCTATAACACTATAACTAAGATTAGGTAATAACACTATTCTACTAAGCTATAATATTCCGCTAAGCGAGGGATAGTTAACTATCCCTAGATAGCTAAACTATCTCGTGCTTTTAGGATAGTGGTACTCTAAAGGGATAGCATCGCTGTATATAGGAATAATAGGAACCCTATAGTTCCTAGTGTTTAACTTATTTAATAATCTATTATTTAGATTCTTATAAGCCTTATTAATTTAATAGTTTTATAACTTTAATACTAACTCCCCTGTTACTTACTTACGTAATTAATAACCTTCCTCTTATTATTACTCCTGCCTAAGAACTAACTTATCCTTATAGAACTAGCTACCCCGTAGGAACGTAATATAGCACTCCTCTTAGTAAACTTTTAGCGTAAACTAGTAGCAATTATAGGTATTATATATATCTATACGCTTCTTATTAAGTGCCTTATAGAATTTATATATATAGCTTTTATCTTATACTAATATAGTAGAATTTATAAGATAGTTCTTCTTCTTAAAATTAATATCTAGCTAAGTAGGTAGTATATTATACGCGTTTAATTTAGCAGCTTTAAAATTAGTAATATTAAGGTCTTTATCTACTAATACTAGTTAACTAATACCTAGACTAATATTACCTACTAGAGGTTCTAGAATAGATAGAAAGATATTTTTAAATAACTCTTATAATAGAGTTAGCGTACCTAGGAGCCTAAAAAGGTAGAAGAACGCTTTAAAGGTAGGGAAGCTAGGTTACTCTTTATATAACTATAGGCGTGTTTTACTAGACGTGCTACTATTAAGTATATAGTATATCTCTACTTCTACTTACTAGAGCGAAACTAATTCCTGCCTAGCTGTAGAATAGCTTTATACTGCTAACAGGCAGGCGGTGTCTGCGTAGAAGCTAGTTAAGGTAGCATAGGTAGAGGTTAAGAATTATAGCTAGAGTATATTTTAATTAGATTATTTACGCCTTCTATAGCTAGTACCTAGTACAGTAGCTAGTATAAATGCAGCGCTACTAATTAGCTAATATTACCTGCTAAAGTTTATATAAATTTCTTATAATATAAGTAAAAATCGCCTAAAGAGGAAATTAACAGGGATGCGATAGGGATATTCTGTTTAGCAAGACTAATTATATATTACTACGCTCGTTCCTCGCTTTGTAATAATATAGAGCATTCTATAGGCTAGTATTTTATTTAAACTTTATATAGATAACTAGTATAAATAAAAATAGACTATATAGCTTAAAAGTATATACTTTATATAGTAATAATAATTACTATAATATTATACCTATATTAGTATTACTACTCTATATATATATTCTAACTTACTAAGTAAGATTTATATATATCTTTATATTAGTATATATATTATTCTATACTATGCCTAGTATTTAAAACTAATACTATATACTAAATCTTTTTTAAATATATAGTCTAGTAATATAAAGCTAGCCTATTATAATAATATTAGTTTCTAATAATAAAGCTTAGATTTAAATCTAATTATTAAATTTTATTTCTATTTTAAATTTAAAAAAAATTAGCTCTTAGAGTATAAATTTAAAATCTAATAAACTAGATTTTAAAAATATATTAAGTCTAAATAGTTATACTAATTTTAAATAAATATAGCTAGTGTTATATATACGTATATCTAGCTAATTAGCTAATATGCTTACTATAGTAAGCGCTAGGTTAAATAGCTTTATTATAATAGAGATATTATTCTACTATAAATATTAAAGATTTAATAAATATATAAAAAGCATAGAAATAAGCTTTAGAAAGAGAAGAGATAGTATTATACCTATATTAATATTACTCCCTTAAATAATTAGACGGCAATTAAGCATCCGATTTTGGCAGTGCGTGACGCCGTTTCTAGAGGCGAATTTGCCGCAAAACCCCTCTAGCCGCTCGCGCAGGGGCCTAAGCGCACGAGCTCTTCGGCTTTCCCATCCCAGACTAGCGCTTACCCTATGACATTTTTGACGGGGGTTGGGTTTCGGGCTCCAGTACTAAAGAATTTCAGCGGCACCACCTATTGTCAATCCTGTTTCTTACCACTTATGATGCTGACCGAAATGGAGGCCACACGGCCCGGCGGGCTATTAAAGTCCCTCGCTCATCCTCTGCAGCATTTCAAACTAGGACTCTCACTTCTTGTGACCCCTACGCCTCCTACATCTCGACTGCTTTCATCGCTGTGCCTCCAATCCGTCCACGGACTAATGCGACATGCGACGACGCTCTCTAATTAAGCGTCCCTCCTCTGTATCTGAAAGTTCCTCTGGCAAGAGCGATAATACTAAGTCTGATTCTGATATCGAGAGCGATGTGGAGTTGGATACGGATGTTACATACGTTGATGCATTTGCCGATAAGGACGATAGTGATGATAGCGAAGACAACGAGTACGGTGAGGGTGATGAAGAATGGCTTTCCCCTAACGAGGATCTCCCACCTGAGCATTATCTCCAGCAGCTAGAAGATTTTGACGAACAAGAGTATACAAAACAGGACTACAAGGATAGTAGTACTCGCCTAATCGATCGTATGGAAGATCAATGGAATTAGTAGGTCCCTCATTCCCTTGTATCCCACGCTAGAACGCATAAGACTAACATATCATAGATGCTGGATGTACCTCCGGCAAGAACGTTACCGTGACTTCGCGACCGTATCCATCGCCACACTACACACGTTTTTCGACTGGCTACTAAGTCAGCACCGAGGGAAAGGAGGAAGGAAACGTTGGGGGACTAAACACGCCAGCTCCCTAGGGACATACTGGAAGGTTTTCCGCCTAGTGTATGAAAGAGCCACCAATGCGAAGCTAGTTGCGAAGATGAATCGAAGCATGCATAAGGTATGGAGGACCAGCCTCCTCGTAGATATTACCGCCCATTTACGTCTAACGTGAAGAATAGAGCTTTCGCGAAGACAACCCTTTATCTATCCTACCATACGCTCTTCGCTTGCTACGCACCATGCACTGACGCTTCACGGATGTCTCAGAGCCTGGCACTCATCGCAGGGTCATATTAGTACGAACATCCTCGACCCACACTCGGGGAAGCGGGCATGATACGACCCCTGGACATCTAAGCCATGATCCTGGCAGTGCTAACTAACGTATGACCGAAGGCATGCGTCTCCCAAGTGCCTAAGGCTAGCATTTATTTGAGCTTAGAATCCTGGATGCCTCCAAGCCGTGGCTAGTTGCTTCACTCCGCATGAACCCCCCTTGCTAGCTAAAGGCGTAGCCGGCGCTAGTGATGCTGCATGCCCATGCCTTGCAGCGGCAAGACGAGGTGGAAGGAGGCGTCGTCACGTCTCTATTCAGCTGCCTGTACTCTTGTCGTATTTGCGGCAGGATCACTCCCTTAATAAACTTAGGGTGGACAGAGGGTACGCATGAGTGGAAGAGAGGTGGTGGAGTCTACGTCTATGGAGTGCATCGTGTGTGCCTTGCTTTCGTAGCCACCGTAGTAGGGAGGAGGATAAAAGACGTGCTTGCTACTTCGCTTCGTCGCTTCTTCCTCCTCGTAACCAGCTTTAGTGCATCCCTGTCCAGCAATGTCACGAAGTCCAACCGATTCCCTTGCTACCGTTGAGGACATCAATCTCTATGACGGAGCAAAGAGAAACTTTCTATCTAATTTCTTAGCTACTAAATCTATAACGAGTAAGAAAGATTTAAATTTGTGACGGTTGCTGGACATGAGATGTGATAGATCACGTGACAACACTGGTTATGTAAGACGACTAGCGTAGGCTTGCCTATAGACGGCTGCGCGTACATAGCTACAATTAAGGGGTTCCTCTACCTCATCTGCTGTGACCAACGCACGAGAGATTACCGTCACAAAATTATAAGGGCGCTAGTAGTAGGAGGAGAAGCAGTTAGGAAGTAATAGGTTTATTAGAGTTAAGAGACGAATCCTTAAGGAGTAAGGATATGGCGATACAGGTCTATATACGGTCCGGTCACGTGCTAGGTATATCTCGACATAGTGCTAGCAAGACTCCGACTAGATAGGCGTTATAGATATTTATAATACTAGTAGCTAGTAATAGTTAGTAGACTTAGAAGAACTTAATACTAAAAAATCTCCTAATAATAATTATTATATAGAGCTCTACACTATATTTTGTTAGTAGAGCGCGCACGCCGAGGGTGTGCACTGACTAATGGCATGCACTGACTGTCAAGGCACGGTAAAGCACTCCTTGTATTTCCTGGCGCTCCCACGCAGCATGTGTCACACCGTCAACGCATCCCCATTGCGATCGCTTCATTTCTGTCAAGAACTCTGCTTTACTTCTTGCCGATCCTAGTGCCCCAGCGCCAATTGCTGTCCTCAATGCTGGCATAAATCTATAATGGTGGAGGTGGAGGTGGAGGTGGCGGCGGTGGCGGTGGAAGTGATGGAGCTGATGGAGGTAGGCTGCTTGGTTGAGGGAGTAATGGATTGCCTACGCTCCTCTGTGCTCCAATATAAGAATCGCCGTCTATCCCAACGAACGGTTGGTTATGCATTGCTGATACCCCAACGGAAAAAATGAATAGGAACGCCACCGTAAACCATTGCAAAATCTGCTGCGCTATTCCTGCCTTGATTGTCCAGTTCGAAGGACAAGCCTTGGATGCCAAGTCCACAGAAATGTTGTCATCCAAAGAATATCGAGACTTTTCGGTAACATATGGAGTAGGAGTAGACTGGGAAGTTTGCGCTGTCGTGAATTGAATCCCTGTGGCTGCTTGTGCGACTGCAACCGTAGATGCAAGCGCCAGTCCGGTCGATGCCCAAAACAATAAGATAGCCCATTTCCTGTACCTCTCTGTTCGCTGTGGAGCTGATCTTCTACCTTTGCGAATATCGAGTTTCAGAAGAACGAATGATACGAATCCGAGAAAGAACATGACGCCGGACGCGGCTAGTAAAGGGGGGAAGATGCGACCTTGTAGTGTCATGGCAAATTGAACAATTGGATCGAGATCGATATCATTTTCGACAGGGGCAGAATATTGCCGGAATTTCAAACTCAGGGCAGACGCTGATGTACCCTGGGAAGAGATGCAAACGAAGTTTGATGGAACTCCGCAACATATTGCTATGCATTTTTAGCGTGCGAAACGGTAGTCACGGTCACCATAGAGAGCTTACCAAAATATCCGATTCTAATTTCCGAAGAGCTATTTGAATTGGAGTCAGGGATGTTAAACTTGACGAGATAGATGTTCTGCGTCCCAGGGAGGCACCCAGTCAAGCTGATAGCTGTGAATTTGTCAGTCATAACGAGTGGGAAACAAAGTAGAGAAGCTTACTATAAAAAATGATAACAAGAATGATGGTAAAGTAAGCGAAAAATCGCCAGTTCACGTTTTCTAGTTCCGGTCAGTATCAACGATGCGTATAGATACATTCCACACCAACTTACGCCATTTTTCAGCCCAGGCCATCCCTTTGGACTGAAAAACCTAATGTAGCAGGGCCAAAGGAGTATGATGAAAGTGGGGAATATGAAAAGAGTCAACTCTTTAACGGAGTTTTGGCCGCAGGAAGGAGTCGTCACTTGTGAGAGAGAGTAGTGAAAAATGTGAAAATTGATCGAGAAGTCTTGACAATGATGACTGGGTAATTGAGGGTTTGTTTTCGTCGGGGACGTCTTTGGAGGGCAGGATGTATAGTCCTTAAGTTTCGTTCGACAATCCCAATGGTGACAACATCTCAAACCTAACCGCTCGCAAGTGTGTCACTGTTTCACCGGTAGCGCTTCATAAACTAACATATTTCTGGAATTTCGCTTGGAAAGGTTTCTGATTGCTTCTGATGTGAGAGCGTTACGCCGAGGCTCACCAGGGTCCAGTACTAACAGTTCGGTTTTCTAAATGTTGCTATGTTTGTACCAAGTTCAGTGGGCCTTGTGAGGTCGAGAAGGGTCTGTAGGAATATATCCTAGTGTCTCAAGCCCATCGATGCTAAGGAATCCTTCAACCAAGGCGCTACGCTGAGCCTTACGTTGACCTGAAGTTAGCTTTTCGGACTTACGGAAGTTGTAACGCATTAACAAATGGATTTTAGCCGAACAATGGCTGAAGCACGGAATGAAAATAATAAGTCTTTTGAATAGATTTTATCCATTTGTTGGCGTAGGCTGCCGGCAGAACACTTGTGCTCTATGAAGCTGCTACGAGCCACTCGGAATTGCCGATGAAAAACTTGGAACCTGAAGGACATGGAATCAAAAGCTCCGACAGACCAACCTACTGCGCCTCGTTAGTCGCGCGCTATCGTAAAATCGTGCTGTTTGCACAAAGTCAGAGGCTTTGGCGAGGCGCAGTCAACCTAACGCAGTTGAGGCTGGTGTTCATTAGCCCAAAATGGGTGAGGCCGACGGCGCAGTAAGTGGGTCAACGTCCGCGCTGGAATTGATAGGATAATTTGCTTTGGTTTTGACAATAGCCTCCTGACTTGGTTACAGGTACTAGCATTCTTAAAATGTCTACGAAACTGCTTGATTGAGCGGGCCACTCCGTCGGAATAATGCGGTCCTTGCAACCATAAGGCAACCTTGATTGCACTATGGAAAACTTTGAATTGCACTGCTGGGGATATGGTAGCCTACTGGTTTCGCAAAATACATTTCCTGGCCATCAACGAATTTTGCTCCATTTCTACGTCTCCGGCCTGTTTGCCGATTCCATTTCTGGCGGGACGGACAACACAACATGGTTAATGCCATAGGCGCAGCTCTCAAGCTGTACCATTTCGTCGGCATCATTGTAAAGAAGAGGCAGCAATAATTCTGCGAAGCTCGGAAATTGTCTCTGGTGCTTCACAGAAGCAGCTTCAAAAATGGGAGGGTAAAATCCAGCGCAGCCCCAGTCGATCATCCAAACCTGGTCATTGGCATCCAAGATCAGGTTCCGTGGACTAAGATCTCCATGAGTGAGGACGAAGTAAGGATATTCAATTTGCGGAACATCTAGTGGCGCACGTCCGAAGTATTTGCTGAGGCCGAGTTTCCAGTTTATCCACTTCTCGAACATTTCTTTAGTCTTGAACGGTCCTGCACCGTAGTCGCTAAACCATGTACCGCGAGACATTCCCCCACCAATGACACCTGGATTGTCGGAATGTATAGATCGTAATTCTTTAACCATAGCCCCGACCTGGTTAACGACGTTCTTTTGGGCCTCGTGATCAAGTTGGTCCCAGGAGTTGTCAAGAGAAAGACCATCCAAGTAGTCCATGACTATGTAGCCTTTGACGCCGAAATATGAGACAGGGTAATCGATGTTGAAGTAGCGGTGTACCCTAGGCAACCTCACTCCCGGAAAATTCTTCATAACATATTTCATGGTTTCGCCTTCAGAAGCTAGCACGGCTGTGCCGCACTTGAGGACGAGATCGCAGGAGAGTCGCAGAACTTTACCTCCCCCAAATGAATAGATGACTGGTGCAGTTTCGCCATAGGCTACGAGGGTTTCTTGGGGCATGGAAGAGATGTCGAAGCTTAGTCCGTCCAGTGGGAATTTGGTTGAAGGATCCCGAGCAGCAGGCTGTAGTAGTCTTGTTAGCCACAGAAGTGTAAGTAGCGTGGAAACACTCACGTCAACGATCGGCTCAAACATGATGCGAGGCAGGATAATGACTCTGTTGTGGGCGAGTGCGGCTGATTTCAAAGATCCTGAGGTCGATGATGGTGAACTTAAACGTGGCATGTGGCGCGAGTGTTATGTTCCAGGTTCCTCTTGAAATGTGGCTAAACACTCGGCCTAAATTTACTCCGAGCGCCGCGTCTACTACCACGATAACCATTACTGCTGCATCGCGCCTAGGTCCTAAGCAACCAAAAATCCAGTACTACCGACCTTATGCGAGTTGCATGACACGAACCGTCGATTCGGGTATTACGCAGATGATAGAATCCGTCGATTCGATTAATACGGCCGGGGTTTGTCATCTCCCTAGGAACGTTCTACGCGCCAGCCATCCAATGGATCGGAAGAGTAACCTCCAGCGTGGCTTCAACATTACATCCTTGCTCCGAGATATGATCATGTGGCCTGACCAGAGTTTACCTTCGATGTTGGATAATGTCTATAAAGCTACGCGCGCGTTTGGCAGATGGTAAGGCTTACTTGGGGGCTCGGTATACTGTGCCACTTACTAGTTTTTGAAAATCAATCTTAGAATGTCTCAATCAGTTCTATGCTTCCGCCCCGTGAAATTCATAGGCTCAGACGTCAACAACTTTGAAACCGAAGTACTGGCCCTTGTTTAGTTCCACTTCATCCCAGCGTCAATAGAGACACCAACAGCTCCAAGGGAACCAAATCACAATCGGCGAAGGGGCTGTGAATGCTTTGCGAAGTATGCGGTCTCCACACCTCGGATACATATATATTCTTGCGTGGACCTCGATGGAACTTTTTCACATCAAAATCAATCACTGCTCATATCATAACCCAATCCAATCTTCAACTCCATTGCTCTGGCTCTCAACTTACACTGTCCCGTCATCTATCTGCCAAGTACGTTCGAAAAAGACAGACGCGCTCAAGTATATCGCTACTTCGTCTCCATCAACTGCATCGACTGCATCGGCTTCATCGACTTCATCGACTTCATCGACTTTATTAGCGCCATTTCGGCCCAGAATTCGAATCTCTTTGCTCAAATTGCCGCCCAGCAGCAGGCTGCTCTTGCCGCCGCCGCCGCCAATCCGGTCACTTATGTTCCTGCCTCAAAGACCAACGAGATACGGGAAAAACTGGTCCTCAAGATTTATGCCGTCTGTCATCCTATAATGACTACCTCTGGAACTGGAAAAACGAATCACTGGACCTTGTCATTTGATGTTGGCAATAGACAAGGAGTCAGGGTAGACATTCAACCTGACCCTCGACAACATGCTGCGAATGGCGGAAACAAAGCCTACGTTATTGTATCCTTGCTTGATTACTTGATCACAAACAAGGCTGAGCGAGCCGATCCAGTCTCAGTTACATATCAACGATCGGTTGGCTGGTATGTTGACTACTTGGCCTCAGGAGGGCGCTTCAAATATATTTTCACGCCTCAAGGTATTGGATGCCGAAAATGGGTCACTGATACTCTGAAGCTTTTGGCCGATGTTGGAGAGGCCAATAAGACCGAGGTCGACACAGCTACGCGTGCTCTCGCCTATACCTGGCCCGACAACCGCCCTGCTGAGCCTGCAGCGGGCACCTACTTCTAGCCAAGCTCAACACAAGCGCTGAAGGCATTTTATTTGGCTGGTCTTTAATCTACTTGGCCTTGATCTAGACGAGCGATTTTGCATAGTTCTTGCACGCATTCTTTTGTTTTTTGTATGTTTTCAATTGCCGCTCCTTCATGTATTGGTCGCTCTCTCCGTCATCTTAGTTTTTCTTGTTTTTCTTCTGATCTTTGAGTCCGCATGTGTGAAGTATCGCCGTTCTAGTTGTTTGAAAGCTGGGTATGTAGGGAGCTGGCTCCTTATCAAAGAATACATATATCCGCTACCCATTACTTCTTTCTTCACTATAGCGAGCTCCAGGGTATTTATCTTAGCTTATTACCGTGATTTTGCCGAGTGCCGCTTGTTATTGTCTCAGTGGAATGTATATCGCATGCCCTTTTTGGAAAGACAAGCTCTAGGAGCGTTACAATAGGTATCAGTAAGACTGGAGCTCCGATCCCGGGGTACATATTCCCTATATATAGCCTAAAAGTCCTTGGTAGATAATACACAGCGAATCTTGACTCGACGCAACGCTCCGAAACACACCTAGCCCATGTCAACTTGCGACTAATAGTCGCATGCTCCGAGACACATCTAGCTCAGCTATACAAACTCATAAGTCATAGTCACTCCGCCCTGAGGCACACACCTAGCTAATCAAAGGTGATTCAAACCTGTGCCCCCAACAGGTGAGTCTGATACTGGGGGCGTAAGTTCTAATAGATGAGTTGGAGATGCCTCGGAGCATAGTGTCTGGTCGAGATTCTTGATGACCTCCACAAGGAGGGATACCAGGATTGACTGGAAAAAGTATCTAATCATAGAGGTACAAAGTTTCAAGGCCTGATGATCCTTCCGTGAATAATCCGTCAAGTATCTTGCCTGAACACTACGCCTTGAGGCACACCTAGCTCAGGTATGCGAACTTAAATACTCATTATTGGAGTTGCAGCTATTAGTGTTACGGCGTTATCTCATTTTGATGCATGTTTAGATATCGAGGATATCAAATAGCCCAGCCAAAAAGCCATGCTAAACACATCATATTGAGTGGAAACCCATGCCACGACACCAGTTCATCCACCCGACACCTCCCATGCAACTGAGGTTCCGCGCCCGCAGCTCTCGCAATCACTGCCACCCTGTCCCTACACCTCCCTGAAAGCGACCTCCTCCGGTAGTCTGAAGCTGGCACAAAACATGCGCTTCTTCGGCGCCACGTCCCGCACATCATGGACATGCACGTCCGGTGTCTCCGGCGTAATTTCGTGATCCAGCTGTCGACTTATCTCCTCGCATATGCTCTTCTTCTCGGCTACATTGTCGTCGCTCTTCGTGCTGAAGCAATGGACGTGGATCATGGGCATCTGCGTGCTGGTGCGGCGCAAAGAGCTTGCGGATTTCGGAAGCGGGCACGTCCGGGACGCGTGTGTAGAGCCCTATGAAGGATGGGAGGAAAGTGATTGCGCTAGCGGGGAGGTTCATGACGTAGTGAGCGAAGATGCGCGGTTGGACGAGCGTCTTTAGAGGTACTAGGGCCTCGGCTGGTTTTGGGTCCTTGCGGGAGGCCTTCTTTACCTTGGGGTATATGGGGGAGTAGGTTGTTTTGAGTAGCTCTGCGCTCGCGCTTCGGATGAAGTCGTGGCCGTCGGTGTTAAAGGGGCGCACAAAGTCGCCGACGTTGTTGTCCTTAATGTTTATTTCCAGGTACTTGTAGCTAGACAGGGTTGGGATCGTTCGCGCAGACGAAGCACCTCTTCTTGCCTGCGGGGACGGCAAATGGGCCGACGCCCGCCATTACGTCGCATACCGCATCGCCTTCGTTGAAGAGGCTGTATAATCGCTCGTGCTTGGTGTGAAGACGCGTGTTCTAGTATACCTTTGCAAAATTAAATTTAAAGTTGCAACCCTGTTCGTTGACCTCGACGTTCAAATTGTCTGGGCCGTGCAGAACCTCGTACTGAAAGGTGCAGTACTCGGAACCCACGTCTTCGAACTTGTTGATCGCGGTGGTGATTAGAGGGGTCTTGTCGACGAGGACTTCCTCAATAATGTATTTGTAGGGGAGGTATCGTTCGCGGAGGTTGAAGTGGGCGACATGGCCGGTCTGTGTGAAGCCCGTAGGCAGCTCATCGTCATTGACCTTCTCGGGCGGAGGAATGATGCGGGAGGTAATTTCAGCATAGGTGAACCTACCGTAGTCGAGCTGTAGCTGATATAGAATCACGCCGACAGTGCTAGCACTCTCGAGTTCCTGCAGCTTCGTGCTCCATGTTTGTCTATCTGCCTAGAGTTTAGACTCAGTATATCCCGCTGTCGTGCGAGGCACGCAACGCACCACTGGGCACAACTTCAGGCCGCAGGAGTATGCATTTTCCGCCCTTCTTAGCGCGCGCAGTGTCAGGGTCCGGTCGAACGGGACCGAAGCGGTTCTTGATGACGTCGTGGCTGCGGTCGAGGTCGTTGCGCACACGTGATATGTCTTTGGCGTTGAAGATGCGGGCAGCGGCGGTTGGAATGGTTTTCTGGAAGGACTGGTCCAGCACCTTCATGGCGCGGTTGAAGGGTGGCGCAAACATGTCGGGCGCTGACATGAGATGCGCGAGTCTCTAATGATCCCGCGTGTCGCAAGCACAGGAACAAGAAGCGTGAACAGTCAGTCGTGTTCAGACCAAAAAGATTCTTGGGCGCACCCGCGACAGGCACCGCTCCGAGGGGTAACGTGATTAATCAGCCGACGCACGGTCTCACTTAACGCATAATTCTACTAAAAATTGCTACATCTTTAACTTACGATAACTTAGTTAATATAGCAGCTATTAATACAGCTCTTATAGTAATTACTTCTCTAGATCTAGGTAAAAAAGTTAATTATACTTAGATTACTATAGAGTACGGCGTTATACGCTTAACTCTCTTAAAGCGCTATTATAAGATATAGTAATCTAATACGTACTAAATTAAAATAATAAAAACTTAATACTACGTAAGAATAGGCCCTTATATAATATATTAAAGGCCTTAATATATAAGGGCTACCTTCTATAAGGTAAATAATCTAAAACTTTATATTAGAAATAGCTAAAAAGGACGTTAGTAAGTACTAGGTTACGCGCTTTCTTACGTAGTATAAGAATAAGGTTATCCTTTACTAAACGGCTAGAATTAACGCTATATACTAGAATGCTAATATAGAATAGAAATATAAGGCTTACTTTAAGCTTATAAAGTGTAAAATTAAGTAATATAAGATTAATAGCTGCTATATATATAATATATGTTACAGTATCCTCCCTAGATTTCCTAACACTACTAAGTTCTATTCGTACTATTATTAGTACGCCTAGAACTATTCTCTAAACTTTATCCTAACTAGTAGTTAGTCTGCACACTAGAAGCATAGACTACCCCTCTAAGTATTTCTGCTTCGCATCTATTTCGCTATTTCTATTCTGTATACAACGTCTTATATCTACCTAAATATTGCACGTAGTAATTAATTAGTCTTCGCCGTAAGAACTAAAGGCCTACTCGTTGCATCCTCGTAACAATATAGATAAAAAAGGCTTTCTTATTAGAATAATTTCTAAATTAAAAAGAGTGTTCTCCTAGTAGAAATATAATGCTAGAAAGCTTAGAAAAATACTTTAGAATAGTAATAAAAAGTAGATTATAATAATAGCTTATATTTGCGCTAATAGCTTAGCGTTAACGCTAAGCTTAATTTACTAGGTAGCTTCTAGTAATATATAAGACACCTAGCTATAGAATTTTAACTTAGAAGTAGATTAGGCCTTTTTTACCTTATTACTATCTAGCTAAATAAACTATAATATTAGCCTTAGCTAGTTTAAATAAGTGTTTAATTAGAAGATAAAGCTAAAGGCGAGGTAATTCTAGCGCCTCTTAATCCTTAATAGCTATAGATCTTACGTAATAATAGAATTTATTAATTACTATAATACTAATAAGATCTTACTAGCTATATCTTTACCTTATAGTATCTATACCCTTTAGCTAGTTAATATCTACGTCTTTAGGCTATTAGCTAGTACGTATAGCTTCGCTCTAAAGTAATATATTACTAGCTATTAAGGGCTCTTTAGTATTATAAAGAGAAACTTTTACTACCTTTTTTTAGCTACCTAGAACACTGCCTTAATCTCTAAGATAATATTAAAGGCCTTTAAAGCTACTAGGCTAAGCCTACTTAGCCTTAATAAGATCTTCTTCTAATTTTAAGCTAACAGTAATAAGCAGCTATTCTTAAGTAGTAGCGCTTTATTAGTTCTTAGTACTAGCAACTAGCGTAAAATTAAGCGTTTATTACGTTAAGTTATTAAGAATATTTATAATAAAGAGGCCTTAAAGCTTTTTTATATAATTTATATAATTATAGCTTAAAAAGTAATTCTTTAGTATAAAAATAAGCAGCTTTATAAGGCCTTAAAGAATAAGAAAAAGCGCTGCTAGTAAAGTAAGCTGCTGCTTAAAGCGCCTAAGGATTATAATAGTAGAGCTATATTTTAGTCCCTAGCTAAGGTAGATAAAGTAAGAGTAATTAAGTAAAGAAGGCTAAGAAGGCAGTAATATAGCTTTAGAAAAGCAAGAATATAAAGCGCTAAGAGTAAGAGAAGCTTTAAAAAGCTACCTTACTTAATAAAAGGTAATTATTATAGTATTCTTCCTAGATTCTCTAATACTACTAAGGTCCTGTTTATACTATTAATAGTACGCTTAGAACTATTCTCTAAACTTTACTCTATCTACTAGTTAGTTCGCGCACTAAAGTATAGACTACTCTCTAAGTATTTCTACTTCGCACCTATTTTACTATTCTATTCTCTACATAACATCTTATATTTACCTAGATATTATATATAGTAATTAATTAATCTTCGCTATAAGAACTAAAGGCCTACTTATTACATGCTTATAATATTACGTTATGTCTTTTCTTCTCTTAGCTATTATAGCTACTAACGTAAACCTAATATAATAGATTCTTGCTAAACTAGCATCTATCTAAGCTAGTAGTAAAGTAATTAAGGCTAGTAATAAAGCGTTATAATAGACTCTTACCTAGTAAGAGGCTATAATAGCGCAGGCAAGATAATAAGTTTAAATATAGTAGGAATCTACTTAGAGGCATATAGGAGTGCGTAGGAACTTAGAACCTAGAAACTCTATTAACACCTATAGACTTTATATAAAAGGATATAGAAAAACTACTAAGCTAACTAAGAGGGCTAGCGTAATTAAATACTTATACGTAGTAATAGAGCAAGTTAGGCTAGGGGCTTAGATATAATATAGAGCTAATTTAGAGGTAGTTAGGTTTTAGAAGAAATAACTTACTCTATAAAAATAGAATAATTAAGCAAATTATTATACTACCCCCCTTCTTATAGGCTAATAGTTTCTATTAGTAGTAGTTTTATTCTATATTACACAGAACTCTCTACTTTATTATCTACTAAGTAATCTATGTCTTCTATCCTAGCCTTATAAGCTTTAATCTACTTACTTAGGGCTCTAGGGGGTCTAGGTTAATTTAGATACTTATTATAGAAAACCCTTAGCTTATAAGAAGACTCTATAAAGTTAGAAGCTTTATACTAGATAGAGTTAGAGTTATATTCTACCTACTTTACTCTATACTTTAGCGTCTTCTAGTATAGCTTACTTGTAACGGTTGCTGGATATAAGATGTAATAGATTACGTAATAACACTAGTTATATAAGACGACTAGCGTAGGCTTACCTACAGACGGCCGCGCGTATATAGCTATAATTAGAGTGTTCCTTTACCTTATCCGCTATAACTAACGCACAGGAGATTACCGTTACAGTTATAAGCCTAGCTTATAAATAAGGACACCTTACGATTAATTAGCACCTGCAACATGGAGCTGCCAATACCTGATACCTACGATAACTACCGAGTTAGACCCCGCAGTTACCCAAGTAACTGTCGTACTAGATTAAGCTAACAATTAGCATAAATAGCTATTTATTTAAAAGGATGCTATATAGAAGAATAATCTCTAGCGGTATATAGATCTAGCCATAGAGGTAGTAAACCTGCCTAAGTTAATACCACGTCTAGAACTATAGCCTAAGGATTACTAAGAAGGAGTAATGTTAATGACCTAACTTACTACTACTTAATAGAAGCTATACTAGTAGAAATACGAGCGATAGAAGCGTAAGAACATTAAGTACTAGCGTAAGAGAAGAGCTCTAGTAGAGTTTAATTCTAATATTAGCAGGATAATTACTATAAAACATCTCTACCTAATAGAGAATAAGAATATACTGTATAAACAGCTATAGACACTAAGGAAGCACCTAGCACTATCTAACGCGACATGCAAACGAGAGTTAATCGCCTAATACTAGGATCTATAGGTGTTACGGTGCTAGCCCCTGGCTAGCCACCGTGCTACATTCGCTTGCGCATAGACTAGGGCACCGTATATATAGCTAGATTCTTACTTCTCTCTCCTTTTCTCTCCTTATCTAGATGTCTTAAGCTATTATAGCAGCTGTACGAAGCTATTAATTACCTTAGATTTAATACTTGCCTATTTAGCGTTTAACAGTAATACACGTCGTTGTAATATTACATCTAGATTCTTAATTAGGCGCTAGGGTCTAATTTAAGTATATTCCTAGACGTCTGCAATAATACTACTAATATAACGCCTATAATAATACTGCACTAATATAACGCCTATAACGATACTACACTAATATAACGCCTATAATAATACTGCACTAATACGACGCCTTTAATAATACTATACTAATATAACGCCTATAATAATACTATAATAATATAACGCTAGCAATAAGACGAAGCCTAATAAGCTAGAAACTAGATACTATTAAGGCCTAAACTGTTCTTAAAGCCTTTAGGGGTTTCTAGGATAATATTCTTAAGAGCCCTAATATTAAACCTAACTAACGCTAGTACTTGTTACAAGGACGCAACGAGTAGGCCTTTAGTTCTTACGGCGAAGACTAATTAATTACTATGTATAATATCTAGGTAAATATAAGACGTTGTGTGTAGAACAGAAGAGCAAAATAGGTGCAAAGTAGAAATACTTAAAGGATAGTCTATGCTTTAGTGCGCGAACTAACTAGTAGATAGAATAAAATTTAGAGAATAGTTCTAGGCGTACTATTAATAGTATAAACAGGACCTTAGTAGTGTTAGGAGATCTAGGGAGGATGCTGTAAAAGTACCCCTCTTCTTATTCTCTTTTAAATTAGGCGTTAGGATAACAGGCTACTAGATCTTAGTTTATTTAGGTATTAGGTATAGAATTACTTAACTACTTTAGTTTCTTTTAAAAACTTAGCTAGTTTCTATAATAATTTATTATAGCTAGTCTATTAGGTTAGGTATTTCTAAGTTTATTTCCTCTTGTTATAGCGGATTCTCTTAACGCTCTTAATAATAAACTCTAGTTTATTATTAATTATAATAGGTTTAGGTAGTAGTTTTTACTAGCTAGGCAGGAAATTAAACTCTAGCGCAGCTAGTTAGATTAATAAGATATAAAATACTAGGAATATCTTTATACTACTAGGTAGGTTTAATTAATAAGCGTAGAATAAGACTATTTTAGCTACTAGAAATAGGCTAAGGTTCTTCTAGTCTAGCTTCTTTAACTATTAGTTAGTTTAAATATTTTAGGCATTAAGCTATACTTAATTACCTACCTTATACGTTAGAGTAGGTATTCTTATATAGTTTACGTATTCTTATTATATAGCTTACGCCTATAGCAACTCTTTACGTATAAACTTAATTATATTACGTATCTTTTTATTTATCTTATTTACGTTAGCTACTTACAGTGCCTAATAGGCTAGGCAAACAGTATTTATTAGGAGTTTAAAACCTATTTAAAGGTGTTATCTATAGTTTATAAGAAATAGAGAAACTCGTATTAATTTAAAAGTTATATTATTAGCTTTAAATTATACTATTAATAGCTATTATACCTAGTTATCTTATTAATAGTTTATAAATGCTTAGAGGACTTATTCTATTATAGTATTTATATTCTTAGTTTATCTATTACTCTTAGAGTAAAAAGTAGTAGAGAGTTAGGCTTAAATCTTTAGTTATTTATATAGTTTATTATAGAAGGTAGAGACGAACTATGTCCCTTAATTAGATACTATAGTATTAGGTAGGCTATAATAAACCTATACGTATTAGAGAAATAGTTCTGCTATTATAGGGGCTATTATTAACGCGTAGAATATTATATATTAGTACTTTAATAGTCTATTAACTACTACTATAATATTTATGTAGCCTTTAGATTTAGGTAAGTTAATAATAAAGTTAATAGAGATATTTTACTATTAGCGTTTAGGTATAGGTAATAGTTTTAATAAGCTATAGTACTTCTTATAAGAAGCCTTCGCTCTATAACAGGTATAGCAGTAGGCAATAAATTATTAAATAGTATTAAACATGCGCGGCTAGTAATACTTACGCTATAGAATATTAAGAGTCTTTCCTCTACTAGAATAGCTACTAATAGAAGACTTATATATAAGTTAGAGTAACTTAATTCTTAGTTTATTAGAGTTAGAAATTACTAATTAGTCTTAGTAGTATAATCTACTATTTTAGTCTTCGCACTTACTTAGAGTAACTAGTTTAGACTATTAGGCGCCCTTTTAAAGTAACTTTAACGTGTCTTAGATAAACCTATCGCTAGCGTATTTATTATTAATAATATCTATTATTAAGCGGTCCGTCTTAGTTAGATTTATTATTATTAGGGCACTTAGGAATGTTATTCTAGAAAGCCCTAAAGGCTTAGAGAATAGTTTAGGCCTTAATAGTATCTAGTTCCTAGCTTATTAGGCTCTATCTTACGCAGAGACGTCTTAGAAGTGTCTTATTAAAGTATTAGGCTTTTCTTCCTTCTTTCTAGGATAATAGATTATTATAAAGTTAAATTAAAAGAGATATTTAGACTATTAGGCTTATTAGTAGCTTAACTACTTTATTATTATAAAGTACTATAAGTTCTTATAGTTACTTAGTACTTTAATTAGAAAGGCAGCTCCTTTAAGTTTAGGTCTCTACTACTTAAAGCATTAGATAATTATAAGCAATTTCTTATTATAGATTTTATAGTTACCCTTAGTAGGGCTTATGCGCTATAAGAAGTACGCAATAGGCTAGGTTATACTATTAGCGTTAGTCTAAGATATAACGCCTACTACTACGTAGTTAGAGAAGTCTGCTTCTATAATTATTAAAAGTTCTAGATTAAAGTATTAGAGAATAGAAGCCTTAGTAAACGCTTTCTTTAGTGCGTTAAAAGCATCCTAATAGGTTAAGTTAAACTAGAATTAGGCGTCCTTTTTTATAAGAGTTATAAATAGGCTTATAAAATTAAAAAAGTTATTAATAAACTATTAGTAGAAGTTAGTAAACCTAATAAAGGCTTATATATTTTTTATATTCTTTAGGTACTTCTACTCTATAATTATTCTAACTTTATTAAAGTTTATCTAGATCCTCTTAGTAAAGATTATATATTCTAGGTATATAACTTTAGTTTTATAAAACTTATATTTATTTATATTAAGTTATAGGCTAGCTTCTTTAAACGTCTTAAGTCTTAATTAGATATACTTCTTATATTTAGCTAAGGAATTATTATAGACAAGTATATTATTAATATAGGCTATATAGAAGATATTAAGGTATAGTTAGAGTATGTTATTTATAAAATACTAGAACGTACTTAAGGCGTTATCTAAGCTAAACAGCATTACTAGGTATCTAAATAGACTATATTAGATTTAGAAGGTAGTTAACTATTTATCTTCTTTAACTATTTATAGCTTATTAAAGACAGTAATAATATTAAACTTTATATAGATTCTAGCCTTACTTAACTAACTTAGGGTTTCTTATAGTAAGGGGATTAGATACTAGTTCTTAATTATTAGAGTATTAAGCGCTTAGTAATTAACGTAAAAGCGTAGATCTCTATCTAGCTTCTTTATAAAGATAACTAGAAAGGCTATAGGTAATAAGCTAGCTTAGATAAACTCTTTTAATAGGTAGTTATTAAGGTACTTCTATAATAATTTTAGTTTATTCTAGGATATGCTATATAGAAGTCTATATCCTAGTTATTTACTAGGTATTTGTTTAAATTACAGTTATATAATTATCTCTTAAGTAGTTTATTAGCTTCTTTTTAAGAGAATACGTATAATAGAATATAGTACTTATAGGGTACCTTCGTCTCTAGGTTAGTTTACTTTTTTTTAAGGCCTTATCTATATTAGCTATAGGAATAGTAAAGATCTTATAGTTTAGTTATTAGAATAGAGTTATTAGAGGTACTACTCTAATATAGTAGATATCTTATAACAGTAATCTCTTATACGTTAGTTATAGCGAATAAGGTAAAGGAACACTCTAATTATAGCTATATACGCGCGGCTGTCTATAGATAAGCCTACGCTAGTCGTCTTATATAACTAGTGTTATTATATAATCTATTATATCTTATATCTAGTAACTATTACACACCCCCTTATCCTATAGTCGCTTCGTAATAGAAGGATAAATTATATAGTGCTAATATTCTTATTAGAGTTCTTCTCTCTTTTCTATATCTTATAGTATCCTTAGGTGGCCTGTTAAAGTTATAGAGTAGTAATCTAATCTTCTTAATTAGTCTTAGTATATGCACCCCCTATCTATAGGTCTATAGGTGCTTATATATCTAGAGCGTAAGGCTCTACTTTATTAATAAACATATATAACTCTTTATTATTATTTAGATATTATATAATATTAACTATAGATCTACCTAGTAGTTCGCTATTATCTATAGTAACTACTTAAGTAGCGCTTAGAGTATAATTTATAGTGCTATTCTTAAGACTATTTATAGTACGCTAATTATTAAGTGCCTATATAATTTTATCTCTTAGTTATAGGTTAATAGCAAGGGCGGCATCTAGCTTCTTCTAGCTAATAGGGTTAGTATAGTTCTTTAGTCTTATTAGGTGCTTAGTAATATTTACTAATTATTTGTAAACGAAAATTAGAGTGCGGAGCGAGTTAATTATAAAAGATATAACCTAAAAATTAGTAGAAAAAGAGTAAGGTATTTGCAGAAGCTATTAAATTTCTTAAACTATCTATAGAAACTATTCTCTAACCTAGGAGAGCAACCTAAACTAACTAAGGTATCTACTATTACTACTAAGACACCTAAATACTATACCCTTAGATCTACCTAATAGCTAGTTTATCTTCTTCTTCTTAGGCGGCTCTACCTTAAGCAGACCTAAGATAGAATTAGTAAACCTAACTTTATTATCTGTAAAGTTCTAAGCATGCTTAGTAACTAGCTTAATCTAATATTTAAGAATAGTAGCTATGTTAAAGATAGTATAAAGATTCTTCTGCATAATCGTAGACCTCTTTTTATTATATGCTATTATATTTGTTACTAATATAACGTTAGCCTAATACCGCAGCTAATACTAAAATAACATATACCTAATATAATAGCTACTAGGTACTTCTTAGTTACCTTCTATAGAGAGTCTAGGGCAACTAGTAAAAAGTAAATATCTAGCTTATAATCTATAGCAATCTTATAAACTAGTCTCTAGAATTTTATAAAGAGAAGAATAAAGCCATAGTACTTTCTATAGTAGAGAATCTTATTTATCGTAAAGTCTAAGAAATATATTAGTCTAATATCTAGCCTAATACTATAATAGAACTTACAGCCGTAATAATAAGAAGGTTTATAGAACAAGACACTCTTATATATAGGCACCCTCTTCTTATCTAGGCGGCTATATAGATACTAAACGTAATTCTTTTTCTTCTTCTCTCTCTGCTCCTTAGACATAGACGCCTATAGGTTCCTACCCTTAGTAACTTATATACAGGGGGCCTTAGTAGTAATAGCGCAGCTGTAGGTGCTATTACTAATCTTCTTACTAGTTAGAATACTACGCACTAAATAAAAGTTAGCATATACCTAATACTAGGGCTAATACTATACCTTTTCCGCCCTTATTAGGGCGATTAGCAGGCTTTAGCTTTAGTTAGCCTAGAGCGCAGGTTCTAACTATAGTTATAAGATAGATAGATTAGACGTAACTAGTATAGTATTAATACTAAAAGTATTAAACGTATAGAGGAAAAACACGAATTATAAACTAATATATATATATAATTACCTAGAACATATAACGTAATAGCCCTACTTACCGCTAGGTAGTAATAATTAGAAGTAAAGGCAGACTAAAGTTTAATTAGAGAACTAACTAAAAAAATTGTATACTACATTAGATAAAGAAAAACAAAGGTATTAGGCTAAGTATTAGGCCTAGAGTTTATTTTTAAAATAAGTTATAGTTATTTAAAAAAATTTAATATAACACTATTACTTATAGAGTAACTATAGGAAAAAGAAACCTTACTACTTAAAGTAGACTTAAACAGCTACTTACTTACCTTATTACTTATTTATTTACATTTACATAGAATAGCTACTATTATATCTACCTCTACTATTATACTTACCTTTACTGCTACCTTAAACTCTAGAGATAAAGGCGAAATATTTTTTCCTAGTAACGTAACTAAGCTTACAGGAGATATAGTATTAGACTTAGTATTAGGTATAGCCTTAATTTTAAAATTAAGGTATATAAAATAAATTACACCTATAAGTTATAACCTTATAAAGTAATATTAATATAATTATATATTATTACGCTTTACCTAAGTAATTTTCTCTATAGCTTTACTACCTCTCTTACTTAGGGTCTCCTAGGCAACAGCGCAGGCAAGTTATTATATAGAAGATAAGAAATATTAATAATAGTAACCCTACACTTATAGCTATATACTACTACCCTTTCTATATCTAAACTGCTATACTACTACTGTAAGCACCTTTATACTATTATTATACCTAATAAAGCTGTCTAATACCTCGCCTAATACCTGCTAACTATATTACCGCCTAATACCTTACTAAATACTATACTATAGCTAATTATAAGAAGAGGAAGCTAAAGACTAAGTACTTACTAAATAAAAGCACTTAAAAGAATAATGCTACTAGGGCTAACGCAAAGGGTAATAACTTTCTAGCTATTAAAAACTATATTAATACTAATACTATATACTCTAAATACTAAAAAAAGTTTTAAGGCTATACGCAGTATATTATTAATAGCGCCTAAAATAATATTAAGCGGAAGTTTCTAGAGAAATAGCTGCGTAAGTAGGCAAAGAACATTGCAGTAGCTAGGAGGTATATAGGTATTAGCTATAGTATTAGCTATATTAATAATAAATAGACTAGAGAGTAGAAACTATTTCGCATAGTAAGCAGCAGCGCGCTAAAATAAACTAATACCTTCTACGCTAAAGATAAAGTTCTTTAAGCCTTAGTATATTATTTTCTAGCTAGCTAATAACCTTATACCGCCGCAGTATATTATTAATAGCGGAAAGGAGATTTGCCTTTATAATATAGATAGGTCGCTTAAGAAAAAGACAGCAATTAAGGCGACTAAGAGGCTAAAGGAAGTAGAATAGTATAATATTAAGAAGAATCCGCCTAATATCCTAAAGCAACTTAGTAAGAAGAAGATCTAGGCTAGACTATCTTAGCTTAAGCACTTTAGAAATGTTTAATAATAGCGTATAGTGCAAAAGTTCTAGAAGGATATAACGCTAGCTATATATAACACCCTTACTATACTATAGCGCTAAAAAATAAGGACTCTTCTTTTATATATAAGTTCTAGGATTCTAAAGGTATATAATAATCTACTATAGACTAATACTAAAGCTAATACTATATAGGCCTATATAAATTTAATTTAACCTAGAGCTAAGGCACTTATAAATACTAGCAGCAGCTACTTTATATAACTAAGATAAGTAAGTATAGTATTAGCCCTAGTATTAGTCTATATAATCTAATAATATTATAGGTTTAGGAGATTAAAACTATATACGCAAACTACATTAGTAACTACTATATAAATATAGATTTTACATCTAGACTTCCTCTTCTAAAACTCTATACTATCTTTAGTAAAGCCTAGTTAACTCTTATATCTATAATATTTATATACTAGGGCTATAGTAAGTATTAGGGTAGTAAAATTTACCTAGCTACTTAAGAGAAGGCGCTATTAATACTAGGACTAATTCGCGACACGTTTATAAATACCTTTTATAAACTTAGGCTTAAGACACACAACTCTATATATACTAAGAAGATTCTAAATAGTATTTATAATAATAAAATGCTACCTAAGAATATATTGCTATAGTATAAGCTGCTTAACCTAGTAGATATAAGTAATAGAGTAGGTAATAATAAAAATAGAATAGAGATTAATAGTAAAGAGATAGATAGTAACTATATAGCTATTACTAAGTCTAATACTAGTAAAGATAAGGGTAGTATAGTAAATATAGATAAGATAAGTAGAGAGGATAATAAAGATATTTAGATAAATAAGGGTAGTAAGGATAAAAAGGGCAGTTAGAATAAGAAGAGTAAATAGAAGAATAAGGGTCTAATAGACCTAAATAAAGAAATAGGTATATAGTTTAGCGTTAGAGAAAGGAAGTAGGGCTAATACCTAGCGTAATACTAGGTATTTAGCATTCTTATATAGATATAGCAGATAGGGCAGCACAGTAGATGCTAGGTATTAGTTAAGGTATTAGGCCTAACGTAGGAGTATAGTAGCTAGCTAAAATATAGTATCTACTATAGAAACCTGCTGTTTAAGACGCTATGCTAAATCTACCTCTCTTTTTATATATATTCTACTCTTTTTCTACTTTAGGCACTAATAGGTAAAGAAATTCTTAAACATAAGACTCTCTAGAGTCTTTACGCGAGATAGAGCCACGTATATTAGCTCTAGAACATAATTACGCTTACTACTTATATAAATAACTACCTTTTCTAGACTTAGACCCTAAGACTTATAGACTGTAACAGCCTAGGCTAATATAAGAGGGAATTAAATCCTTATATATATTACTTAATTTAGTATAAACTTTTAGGAAATAGTAAAGATAGGTATAACAACCTTACTATCTTCTAATAAGTATAGTCTAGGCCTATTATACGCATTAAATGTAATAATAATAGCTAAAGGAGGGGTCTTTCTACACTCCTTAGTAGCCTATAGCTAAAGAATATTAACTACTATCCCTATAGCACTATTAACTAACCCTCTCTCTATCTATATGTTCTTAAGTAATATAACGCAACTGCTAATGCATAGAGGAAGCTTACTATATAAGTTTCCTCCCTCCTTAGAGGGAATACTAGCCGCCTTAGTATTATTATAGGTAGCTTTTATAATAAAGACTAGCTAGCTAGAATTACGTATATAAACGTAGTTAATACTACTAACCTTTTACTACTTTACGTAAAGACGTATAGTAGTAGAGAAGGAATCTCTCTCTTCTTAAGAAAGGGTAATATAATACTACTTTATAAGTAAGTTCTAGTTGCTAACCTTTAGATTCTTAACGCGAATATAGGTAAGGGTGTTACGAAACTTAGTCTAAGCATTACCCTACTAACGTATAGCTACGTTAAGAATAATAGTATACTTAAACTTAAGGTATAGTAACTAACCTTACGTATTAGTAAGAGAAGGAGTATAGGTATTATTAAATAAGGGTTACTACGTAACTAGTAGAAGCTAGTAGAAATCTCTAGCTAAGATAATATTAACTCTAGTAAAGCTAAGATGCTACTTATCTAGCTAGATCTAGTAGTATCGTATATAAATCTAGGCTAGAATAGTAAGGCTAACTATTAACTTTTTATTAATAATAATATACTGTATATCCTAAAATACAGCCTAGACCTATTAAAGAGCGCTAGGTAATATAGGAGGAAGTTCCCCCCTACGCAGTTAAATAGGGATTTAAAAAAGAGAATTAACTGTCTTACTAGAAATAAGGAAGGCGGCTATACTAGTAGGCACGTATTAAATAATTAGTAAACCCTATCTATAGCGCTTAGCTATAGAGGTTAACGCAGTAGAAATAACCTTAATAGTATAAGTCTTTTCTATTCTACTAGCGCTATCTAAATTAATAAGTAGTTATAGTAGATATTATCCTTACTAATACGCAGTATTATAGTTAATAATAAGGTTATAGAGTAGCTGCTACTTTAGCTAAAGGGTATTAGGTAAGGTATTAGTCTAGACTGCCTAGTTTATTAGATATAGGCGCTTTATTTCCTTTTAGTAATAACTAGAATAGAGATTATATACATCCTTATATATAGAGTTATTCTAATCCTTCTCTCTATTAATTAGATAATTACTAAGGTTATTATTATTAATAATAATACCCTAAGACCTAGAATATTAAGTAGCTAACTTATTAAAGAAGGAGTTGTCTAGTAGATTAATATTTTTCTATTTAGGATCTTCTTCTGCTAGTAAGGCTAGGGAACTGTAGCTATCTAGTAGATGCGTATATATAGCCTAGCACTTAAGGTAGGCCTCCGTATAAGTATTAAATACCTTTATATTAATTATTTTTACGTCCTCTATAGTGCGGAAAGGATAGTAAAGCATAAGCTTTACCTAAGCAAAGTCTTCTACCTAAAGAGCTAGAGAGTACTAGGAATACAGCTTTAATACTTACTACTTAGCCTAAGGTTATTTTTATATAAGAGTAGTATAAGAATACTTAAGTAAGAACTCTAGGTAGAGAAGGGCTTCTAGAGGTGCTAGGCGCTTCTTATATTTTAAAAAGATAGAATAACCTTACTAGAAGGGTAGAGGCTCTAGTTTATCTACATCTGTAGTATTACTCTATTTAGAATCTAGCTAATAGAACTAAAAGGTAATAGGGTACTCTGCCTCTAGGCAGTAATTAATATTAAGAATAACCTAAGTATAGTAAACTAAAGGGAGGCCTAGTAAAAGATAGTAAATCTCTTAAGCGCTATAGTCTTACTAGCCTACTAATTAATTTATAAGCTTTATAACTAAAGAGAAAAGTAAGTTCTTATTATTTAAAAATAGAAGAATATAAGTAGCTATATTCTTATAACTCTCTGTTTACTTCTTACCCTTAGCTGCGTAAACTCCTATATACTAAACTACTCTAGTAGTACTAGTATAGGCCTAAATATTAGTATTAGCCTGCTAGGCAAGGACTAAAGTTTAATTATACGCGTTTAGATAGAAGTAATTTTAATAAGCTCTTAGTTATATATATAATTTACCTAGTAGCTTCTTCTAAAAAGGACTATTATTTATTTTCTATAGTGCGTTAAACTAACAGACCTCCTAGCTAGTAGTTTTATTCTTCTTCTTATAATATAACGTCTAGTAGGTATAAAGATAGTAGTAAGTAAGAATTAACCTAAGCTCTATAAAATTAAAGGTTATTTAATTAAATAGTAGAGAGAGTAGAGAGCCCTCCTATAGAACCTTCTAGCGTACTAGATTAGAATAAATAGCGCTAATATAATAGCCCTAATACTAGGTAAAACGCATTCTACTAAACTTAGAGCTAGTATTACTAAGCTTCTTATTTAGATTTAGTGCGTTACTATAGTAGTATAGTTTATAGTTATAAGTACTTCCTCTATCCTACTACTTATATTAATCCTATAAATTAATAACGTTAAACTTTAGCCTAACAACTAGCTTTTTAAACAGGTTAAATTGCTTATAGAACTAATAGGCAATAATGTATAGGTAATCGCGAATAAAGTCTATTACTAGTCGTGCGCGTTATGCTATAGTAGCTATCTTCTACTCCTTAAACTATAGTATAAAATGCATTAGATTATACTAATAATAGTTAGTAGCTAAATATATAATAAATAGGTAGAGTAATAACAACTGCTAAATCTATAAGCCTATTAGTATTAGTTCTAGTATTAGTTCTAGTATTAGACTTACTAGTGCCTCTAGGCTCTTCCTCTCTACAGACTAATACGTATAAGAGCTATAAATAGAGGTAGAGTACTAAATAATAGAGTCTATTAACTACCTTCTACTATTAGGACTATTAAACGCGGCTCTAATATAGTCTGCTATAATTAGCTCTAAATTCGTAGTTTAATTTATAAAGAACCTAGCCTTTACTACTATTTATTAATAAAGAATAGTATTAAAAGTTGTAAATTAAAAGCGAGAATGTTAAGCAAATTAGCTGTCCTTATAGCATATTATATGTTAAATGTAAATAAGGTAGTTTACTACTTACTAATAAGAAAGCATATACTCTTCTGCCCTAGTAGGATATAGCGTTAGAAAAGCTAGGCTAAAAACTAACTTCTTACTACTAAATTTAGATATTAGCGTTTATTAAACTAAACCTATAGTAAGGTAGACATGCTTATAGTAGCCCTAGATCTAGCGTTAAAGGGTCTTAAACTTACCTATATCTAGAAGAAGGTCTAGCACAGCAGAGGCGTTAGAAGGCTTAAGATTCTTCTTCTTATTATTAGAGTTATTAAATACGGAACTGCTACTATAATATAACTTAGTATTATTAACTAATTTATTATCTAAAGTAGCTAGAACTAATAGTTATTATAATAGTAGTATAAATGCTGTACTCCTTTATAGCAAATCTATAGGAGTAAATAACGTGCTTAACTGCGTTAGTTAAATATTAGGAGCTAGTATAAGTAGGCTTTCTTTAAGACTATACTTAACTAATAAAAGTTAGTTCTAGATAAAGTTATTTATAGGAAGCTGCTAAACAGTAGTATAGTTAATCTCTATATTAGAGTATCTAGGATAATTATCCTTTAGAAAGACTAACTACGCTAGTACTACTAAATAGTAGACCTTAAAGTTCTTCTTAAACTAGCGCTAAATAGCCTTCTAGTTATCCTCGTCTAAGTGCGGTAGTTGTAGTATAATAATATCTAACTATAAAGGTAATAATAGTAGCTTTATAAAAGTCTTTATAACGTTAACAGTAAAATAGCATATATGCCTATAATACTTCTATTAAAGACCCTAGTATTATTATATCTCTATAAATATATATACCTTAGTAATAAGCATCTCTTTAATATTAGTAAGGTTAGGCAGGTAGGTAGGTACAGAATCTAGGTCTATCTTGTTATTACACCTATATAAAGGAATCTAGTTATTATTATTAGAGTATTTAACTTAGTTATCTTAGTAATCTTAACATTTACTATAGTATACATCTAATATAAACTAGTAGTAATTATAGATATTGTATATATCTATTTATTCCTTATAAAGTGCCTAGTAGAACTTCTTAATATAGCCCTTATCCTATGCTAATATAGCAGGATCTACTAGATAGTTATTCTTATTAAAATTAATATCTAGATAAGTAGGTAGTATACTGTAGGCGTGCAATTTAGTATCTTTAAAATTAGTAATATTTAGATCCTTATTAGCTAATAATAGTTAACTAATACTAGAACTAATACCCTCTACTAAATGCTCTAGAGTAGATAAAAATACGTTCTATAAAACCTCCTAGAAAGGAGTTAGCGTAAATAAAGAGGGTAGAGGTAGAAAGACTAGGCGCGGGGCCTAAGGTAATAGGGTTAGTAGTAGAAATACTAAGCGTAGGTAGGTAGGTATAACTAGCTATAGAATAGGTATAATACGCTAGAGAGCTAGACTGCGCTATAAAGATATTAAGTTAAGCTACGTTATAGAAGTAGACTATAGTATAAATAGAACGCTTAGGATGCTTAATAGCTATAAGGACTAAAAGACCTACTATATAGTTAGTTCTGCGTTTGCTAATAGTAGCGCAGATAGAGGTAAGAGATTAACTTAAGACCTAGAGGTAGATAGACGCTTTAAGGAGGGCAAACCTAGGTCGCTCTTTATATAATTATAAGCGTGTTTAGTAGGGCGCAGTGCTATTAAGTATATAGTATATAATTACTTCTATTTACCTAAGTAAAACTAGTCCTGCTTAGGTTATAGGGTAGTATTATACTATAAATAGATAAGTAAGGTTAACGTAAGAGGTAGTTAAGGCAGTATAACGTAAAGTTAAGATAAGAAGAAATAAAGATAAAAAGAAAACTGTATAACGCGTAGTATTAGAATAGATATTAGTAAGGTTCTATAGCTAGTATTGCGTAAACTATAGACTGTACATAGCTAGCGCATAGCTAGCGCATAGCTAGTATTTACTATAGTGGCTAGTATTTACTATAGTAGCTAGTGCAGGCTGCAGCGCTTCTAATTAGCTAATTACTAGTTACTAAAGTTTATATAAATTTTAGCTAAGTTAGAAAAACGTCTAAAAGAGGAAATGTAGGTCTGCAAGTTTGTTTAGCAAGACTAATTATAAATTGCTTCGCTCGTTCCTTGCTCCGTAATTAATTAGCTAGTAGTTAGTCTAGTAGTGTTATATGCTGTATAGGTACTTTAGCTTCTTCTTATAGCTATTATTGCTCTACTATAGCTTAGTACTCTGCTATAGCTTAGCTATTTCTAATTCTATAGCTATAGTACTAAGTCCTATTAAGATAGGTTATACGCGCTTTAGATAGGTTATAAACTTATTTATATAATCCTTAACTAATAGTATAGTAGCGCTAGCCTTATCTAGATTAATTAGAGAGCGTAGAGCTAATGCTATATACTTAGGTTTAATTACTTAGTAAGTAACTAGGAAATCCTCTTATGCTTAGCATCCTATTATCTCTAGTACCTTAGCGGTAATATATATATTTATAACCTCTATCTATAATTATAGCTAGGCCTTAGCACTCTTTTCTTATAGTGATACCTATTATTACGGCGACGTGCATTACTGTTAAACGCTAGATAGGCAAGCATTAGATCTAAGGTAATTAATAGCTACGTACAGCTGCTATAATGGCTTAACACATCTAGATAAGGAGAGAAAAGGAGAGAGAAGCGAGAATCTAGCTATATATACGGTGCCCTAGTCTGTGCGCAAGCGAATGTAGCTGTAAGAGACTAGCTCTATACCACTAGGCCGCACATCTAAAAGATATAGCATGCAGTATCGGTTTCCGATAGTGGGTGTAGTATAGAATAATATATATACTAATACGAAGGTATGTGTGAGTCTCGCCTTAGCGAGGGCCCGTGCGGGATAGTAAATACTAATGTAGGCGTAACAGTGGCACAGTGGCTAGCTAGAGGCTAGCATTATAACAATACTCCCCTCTTATTATTAAGCTCCTGCGAATGCGGACGCCCCTTTAGTGTAAGGAATAGAGGTAGGTAGGTAAGGAAAATCCCTATTACTCTAGCTCTAGCCTCTGCTTAGGCTTATGCTTCGTAAGCGCTATTTATAGAAGCTTTCTTACTACTACTTATTAACTTCTAGTAAAGCTAGGCTCCTACTATTTATCTACGCTCTAGCCTTTATTTAGACTAGAGACGCGTATATCTACTTATCTTACCTCTTAGTCTGTCTTACAGCGCTCTAGAACGCTCCTTATAGTAGTTCTTTAGCCTGCCCCTTTACTCTAGATCCCTCTAAAAAATTTCCTAAGATTTTGCAGGAAATTTATAGAATCTTAGCTATATTATTAAATTATATTACAGGCGTATTATTATAATTAGTTATTATTAAATTATTAGAAAGACCTGCTGCTTAATCTCTTAGTAGCAGTCTTCTTACTAGCGTTAGTTAGGGTTATAGGCGTATTATTATAATTAGTTATTATTAGATTATTAAAGAGAGCTGCTACTTAATCTCTTAGTAGCAGTCTTCTTACTAGCGTTAGTTAGAGTCGCAGGCGTATTAGCGCGATTAGTTATTATTAGGTTAGTTAGAGAGAGCTATTATTTAATCTCTTAGTAGCAGTATAGTACTATTATAGCATCCTCCCTAGATCCTCTAATACTACTAAGGTCCTGTTCGTACTATAAATAGTACGCCTAGAACTATTCTTTAAATTTTACTCTATCTACTAGTTAGTTCGCGTACTAAAGCACGGACTACCCCCTAAGTATTTCTACTTTACACCTATTTTGCTATTCTATTCTGCATATAACGTCTTATATTTACCTAGATATTATACGTAGTAATTAATTAGTCTTTGCTATAAGAACTAAAGGCCTACTTGTTGCGTCCTTATAATATTATATTATATCCTTCCCTTTCCTTCCCCCCCTCTTAGCTATTATAGCTACTAACGCGGACCTAATATAATAGATCTTTACTAAACTAGCGTCTATCTAAGCTAGTAGTAAGGTAATTAAGGCTAGTAATAAAGCGTTATAGTAGACTTTTACCTAGTAAAAGGCTTAATACTATAATAATATAGCTACCCTCTAATAAGAATTTAAAGAACGTCTAGCTTTTATTAAATAGTTAGCCTCTCTCCTACCTAAAGCTATAGTAAAGGCTAAGGTTTAACTAGCGCCTATAACTATCTAAAAGTCTAGAACTAGCTTATCTCTCTTTTAGTAAACGCCCCTAATAATTTAAGCCGCTCTAAATGTGCGATCTAAGAAGCTCCTTAACCTACTACTATTTATAGAAAAAAAAAGAACCTACTACTCTTCCTAACTAAGCTCTAATATAAGCTTAAAGGAAACTCTAACTAATTCTCTAATAAAGAAGTATAATTAATTTATGCTTACTTCTAACTTAAACGTGACTCTACTACTCTTATTAACCTATTAATAGAAAAGAATATTTATACTATAAAATAACTTATTAGGTTCCTTTAGGCTACTTATAGTAACCTAAACTATAAACTAACTACCTAGAGCTAACTAGATAACCTAAAGTAAGGAAATAAGAGTTTTCTCTTCTACTTTACTAACTTTTACTACCTAATTACTAATATAAACCTAAATAAGAGCGCCTAGATTAACTAGCTTTACTATTTTCTATTAGATAACCTTTGCTAATTAATAGTTAGTATCCTAATTCCCTTATCTCTAAATAATTATGCTAACTTAATCGCTCTATATAATAATAATCTAAGGTACCTTCTAGCTTACTATTCTACTCTAACTACCTCTTAACGCTCCTCGCCCCCTTATAGGGACCCTAATATAATAAAAATAGACTCTAGCTATATACCTGCTAGATTAAAAGAACGTAAGTACTATAAGAAGAAAGGACTATATTTTAAGTATAGTAAATAAGGTTATATCTTCTATAACTATTCTATTTCCCTTCTTTATATCTAAAATAGTAGTGTTTCTGCCTCTACCTACTCTACTACTTCTCTAGCTTATTACTAAAGAAGTTCTAGTTTATATATCTTACTCTATAGCTCTTCCTAACGTTCTTACTAAAGCTGTAGCTATAGAAACTTATAAAAAAAATTTCTAGAGTTAAGTTACTCTTTAGAACCTATATTATATTAGATCTCTACTAACCTTTAGACTGCCTTTCTAACTAATAATTAGAAGTATTAAATTAATATATCTATTTTATTAAGATAGGGTAGACTCGCTCCTATAGTCTAAGGCCTTATTAACTTAAAAGCTAATAATATAGAATATATAAATTAAAATCTAGCGCGCTAACTAAATCTCTAACTAAAACTACTTACCTAGACACTACACCTAACTAGATTTAATAGAAAATAACTTAAAGAAGGTTTTATTTTATATATAACCTCTACTATAATTACCTACTATAGTTATAAGATGTTACGGGAGTAACGCGCAGGGACGACAAAGCTTAGACAGAAGCTTGCTATTATATACTACGTACAGCAATTATAATAAGCTAAGAGGTTTGCTAAGGAGCAAACCTATACACAGGATACGCGAGAAGATATAGAGGGAAGGTACGCACGTGCGCAGGCACGTGCGCAGGCGAGAATTAGGAGCGGAAGTAGAATTAGGAGCAGGAGCAGAGACGCAAACCGCGTGTGTAATAACACTGTTACAGTACCCCCCCCTTAGAGGCAAGGGCAGCATTATATACTACTCTTCGCGCTATAAGTATAGCACTAGGGGCTATTAGCTTTTTACTAGTTTGCAGATTATACGCTAGGCGAATAGGACTTAGGGGACGTTATAGCAGGCAGGGGCTAGATAGATAGGCTAACTAGCGGGGTTTACTAAAATAGAGGTAGTTCTAGATCTAGTAGTTCTTAGAACCGTAGTAGAAGTAAAGGTTGTTTACTACCTAGTAGAAGTAATAAAATCGCGATAAGAATACTAATAATAATTAAGAGGATAGTATATAAGCTAGGCTAAAGCTAGTTATGCTAATATCTATATAGTTATACGCTAGTTTCTAGACTAATTTCTAATCTAGTTTCTAGGGTTATTAGAAGCGTTAATTATAACTCTATATAAGCTCTACGTAATTAGTATATAAGAGGCTAAATAGAGAGTTACTTAACTCTTTAAGTAATAATTAGAGAGTAGAGCAGAGGCTGTAATAGAGCGTAGTAATTTAAAAGATATTAGGCTAGACTATAGCTTTAGCCTTATATAAGAGATGCTTAAATTACGCTAGGTAGGTAACTAGAGACTTATTATCTTGCTAATAAACCTAAGAGAAGCGCTAGATAGCTTCTTATTATTTATAAGAGTTATAGTAGAGGCACTAAAAGAAGAAGAAGATAGCCTCTAAGTTCTAGAACTAACTATCTTTAGCAGACTAGCAGAGGTAAAGGACTAAGGCCTACTAAGGCAACTTAAAGTAATTCTAGACGTAGTTAAACGCGTTAGCTTCTATAAGCTAATCTAAATAAAGCTTAGCTCTAATAAACGGGAGCTATATGCGGAGCGTAAATAGCTTACTATTAAAGTAAAAAGAATTAGAGAGGTATAAGTAAGGGGTAGTAGTAGTAGCAGAGAGGGTCTAGAGCTAAAGCTAAAGCTAATATATATTAGTACGCGACGCGTTAAGATTAGATTAGAGCTGCTAAATTTCTAATTACTAGTTCTAGAGCTCTTACTATAGCTACTATATAAGTAAAAAGAGAGAAGACTAGTTCTAGTTAGATATAGTAGAAACTCTACGCTAAGAGTACGTAATAGCTATTCTAGCTATTATCTACTATTTAACTAGATAAGTAAACCTAATGTTACAGGAGTAACGCGCAGGGATAATAAAGCTTAGATAGAAGCTTACTATTATATACTACGTATAGTAATTATAATAAGCTAAGAGGTTTACTAAGGAGTAAACCTATACATAGGGTACGCAAGAAGATATAGGGGGAAGGTAGGCACGTGCGCAGGCACGTGCGCAGGCACGTGCGCAGGCACGTGCGCAGGCGAGGATTAGGAGCGGGAGTAGGATTAGGAGCAGGAGCAGAGACGCGAACCGCGTGTGTAACAACACTGTTATATAAGAAGTAGTTAGAGCTATATATAACTAATACTAAAAGATATAACCTAATACTAGGTTAACCTTAGTTATATTAATATAAGGTTGCCTTTAATTACTAGAACTAAATTCTAAAGTTTAACTTCTTATAATACTAGGCTAGGTGCCTGTGCTACTACTAATATAAAACTAGAACCTAAGAGCTTATCGCTATAGGCACCTAGACACCTATAGGCGAAAAACTAATAGAAGTTTAGAGAAAGTTACCTTTAAACCTCTTATATAAGGATACCTAATAGTAGCCTAGTACTAATAATAGAGAACTAGATATCTACTATATTAGAGTAGTACTTCTAATAACTTTATTCTAATAACTGAACTATAAGATCTTCGCTGCCTCTATAGCTAATATAGATAAGGCCTTAGAAGAAAGAAAGTATACTAACCTAGAGATAAAGGTACCCTATAAGTACTATAACCTATTACGCGTATTCTCTTAAAAGAAAGCTAATAAACTACTTAAGAGATAATTATATAACTATAAGATTAACCTAATACTTAGTAAATAACTAGAATACAGACCTCTATATAGTATGTTCCTAAATAAACTAAAAGTACTATAGAAGTATCTTAATAATTACCTATTAAAAGGGTTTATCTAAGCTAGCTTATTACCTATAGCCTCCCTAGTTATCTTTATAAAAAAGCTAGGTAGAGGTCTACGCTTTTACGTTAATTAATAAGCGCTTAACGCCCTAATAATTAAGAACTAGTACCTAATCCCCTTGCTAAAAGAAACTCTAAGTTAGTTAAGTAAGGCTAGATTTTATATAAAGTTTAATATTATTACTGTCTTTAATAAGCTATAAATAGTTAAAGAAGATAAATAGTTAACTACCTTCTAAATCTAATATAGTCTATTTAGATACCTAGTAATGCTGTTTAGCTTAGATAACGCCTTAAGTACGTTCTAGTATTTTATAAATAACATACTCTAACTATACCTTAATATCTTCTATATAGCCTATATTAATAATATACTTGTCTATAATAATTCCTTAGCTAAATATAAGAAGTATATCTAATTAATACTTAAGACGTTTAAAGAAGCTAGCCTATAACTTAATATAAATAAATATAAGTTTTATAAAACTAAAGTTATATACCTAGAATATATAATCTTTACTAAGAGGATCTAGATAAACTTTAATAAAGTTAGAATAATTATAGAGTAGAAGTACCTAAAGAATATAAAAAATATATAAGCCTTTATTAGGTTTACTAACTTCTACTAATAGTTTATTAATAACTTTTTTAATTTTATAAGCCTATTTATAACTCTTATAAAGAAGAACGCCTAATTCTAGTTTAACTTAATCTATTAGAAAGCTTTTAATATACTAAAGAAAGCGTTTACTAAGACTTCTATTCTCTAATACTTTAACCTAGAACTTTTAATAATTATAAAAGTAAACTTCTCTAACTACGTAGTAGTAGGCGTTATATTTTAGACTAATGCTAATAGTATAACTTAGCCTCTTATATACTTTTTAAAGCGTATAAGCTCTACTAAGGGTAACTATAAGATCTATAATAAAGAATTACTTTTAATTATCTAATACTTTAAGTAATAGAATCCTAAGCTTAAAGAAACTACCTTTCTAATTAAAGGGTTTAGGTTCTAGTTTCTTTAGTACTTATTCTAAGTTTAGCTAAACTATAGTTACCTTAATTACTTTAAGTATACCTTTTTAGTAGTTCTTCTAGAAGTATCTCTATTATCTATACTTAAGGTATACTTAATTATTATAGTATTTTTATCTTTCTTGTTTAGATAACCTATTCTTAGGCTTCTTTCTTATATACTTTCTAGACTTTTTTAAGAGTTTACTTAGTTTTTCTTAGATTTTATCTAGATCTATAAGGTTATAGTTTTAAGATTTTTCTATCTTCCTATAGGTTAGGGTAAATAATACTTTAGTGATTTACTTTTCTATTACTTTCTTATAAAGCCTATCGTCTATACGTACAGCTAGCTTAATTATTTTCTAGAGATTGTCTAGTTTTTCTTATTAGGCAATCTTATTCTTAACGTTATCTTTAAGGCTGCTGTAGTACACTCGCTTTAGAGCCGTATTATCTTACTAGATCTTAGCCTAAAGTTATTTAAATTCTACTATATATTATATAGTTAAGCTTATCTACCTAAGCCTTTATAGCTTAGCTTTAGCTTAGAATTCCTTACTAACTTCTTTAAAAACTAGGGTTATTTATTTCTTAAATCTTTCCTAACTCTTAAAGATTCTTTACATATCTTTCTAGTATTTATTAATATCTTCTTCTTCTAGAAATTTATTTATAAAGGGTTAGGCCTACTTAGCTACTATATCTTTTATATTTATAAGAGCTACTAAGATATAGTTCTAGTCTATTAGAAAGAAGTTAATATTATACTTATAGTATATACTAATTTCTATAGGAAATAACTTAAGGTTATTCTTACTTTTCTTATACTTTTCTAGGCTAGTAACTCTAGCTTTCTATTAGTTAGCATTTACTACACCTTATTAAAGTAATATTACTACCTAATATTATGCTTAGATTATAGCTATCTACTGCTAGATTATCTACGTGGTAGATAGTTACTTTATTATAGTTTCTTTTATTTAAGATTCTATAGTTAGTATATTAACTAGGTTTAAACTTCTTTATTTATTAAGTAGTTAAATTATTATACGTAGGTTTAACTTATCTAGATATACTAGTCTAGGTTAGAGTAGTATCTATAAGTAAGACGTAAGATAAGCTTAATATAATAAGAAAGAAGGTATAATATATCTAAAGATATCTATTCTATAATAAACTATAAAATAATAACTAGATTATATAATCTAATTTAAAAGAATAAATAGTATATAGAAGTTAACTATAAAGAATAAAATATAAAGAAGATTTTCTATTAATTTATATCTACTAATTCTTTACTATTCTTCCGCTAAGCCTATCTCTTCTAGAGACTTAAGTATTCTAGAAGGCATCCTCTTTTAGAAGACTACTCTTAGCGGGATAATTATTATATAACCTTTAGTTTATATTTCTCCGTAGCGCATGTAGCAGTAGGCCGCGTTCCTAGCCTCTTACCTGCCCTTATGCCTGTTAGTTACTTAGTCGTTGTTAACGACTTCTTTATTTTATAACAATTCTCTACTAGTTGCTTAGCTAGCCGTCTCTACTTTATTAAATATAGGTCTTCTAGCTTTAGTTCTAGTATAATGTTTAGCGCTTCTAGGTATGTTTATTTATAAGTTACTAATAGCCTATCTATAACATTTATATTACTAAAGGTTAGTTTATTCTACGCTAGTAGGCTGTCTTAAACGCGTTAATATAGCTCCCTTTAAGCTCTACTAGAACTAATTACTAGGCTAAATACTTTCTATCCTCTCTATAGATAAAGCGTATACTTTATTTATATTAAAAATTATTATACTATATAGTAACGTATTCTCTGTTGCTAGTAGACGCGTAGTAACTACTCTCTTAATAATTAAACGCTATATTACTAGGCTTAACGTTTATTACACTATAGTTAGTAGCATTACCTTCTATAATAAAAAGAAATTCTACTACTAATTAGTAATATTAATACTCTTATTTACTTATATATATACTTTAACTTATTCTACTAAGTAACCTAATTATAGCTAGATCTTCTTCTACAACGCGTGTAGAATAGTTAGGCCCTTCTTTATTAAGAGGTTCCCTGCTAAACTAATTATCCTCTAGACTCTCTAATCTAGACGCGCTATTAAACCCTACGAACGCGTCTACTACTTCTATGCTAGTTAGATTCTATTAGCTCGTAACGATTATTAAGCAAGTATTACTATAGACTTAGCTTCGGCTTAGGCTCGCACACTTTAGAAATGTATAGGATAATCTTTATAGGTAACGAAGGGGCGAACAAAGTGGTGCTGCAAGAGGAGGTTATTTTAGTATAGCAAGCTAATAGCAAGCTGGTAATAAGAAGTCTAGTAGAAGTAGCGCTCTCTATAAACGAACGGTTCCTTTATATGCCGCGATTAATGCCGCGCCTTAAGTAGAAAGAGGCTGCATAAATATAGTACTTATCTTAGAAATGGTCGTAGCGAGCGGGGCGACTAGTACATTAGCGCTCTGTAGGAAGGACGAATAAACTTAAAGACTATTAGCGCTAGCGTTTCTAAAATATTAATAAATTACTCTTCTAAGCGGTATAGATAGTCTTATTTCTTTAAAAGTTAGCTTAGCCTATTTAGTAATTAGCTAGTAAATAGTTATAACTTAGTTACCTATATTATTTAGTAATTTAGAGGCCTATATTTCTAAGTAAAGCTACTAATAGTTAGCTGCTTCTTTAATCCTAAACTACCCCCTTACGTTAGATAGGTCTAGTTCTAGATAGCATATAAATAGACGATTCTCGCTAATGCGGCTATAAGGGACTAGCTCTATACTACTAGGCCGTACATTTAAAAGATATAGCACGCAGTATCGGTTTCCAATACTAGGCATGGTATAGAATAATATATATACTAATACAAAGGTATGTGTATAGGCCTCGCCTTAGCAAGGGCACGTATAGGATAGTGGATACTAATATAGGCGTAACAGCAGCCTTATGCTATTAGGCGATTAACTTATAGGTCTTCTTCTATCTCTCGCGGCACGCCCTAAGCTATTTCTAAGCTATTAGCTGCTGTATTCTAGGCTAAAGCCCCTTGCTAGCTATATAACTATGTTATAGTAACATTATATGCCTAACGTAGGGCGAAGGATCTAATAACGCTAACATAAAGAGTTAGCCTAAGTAAATGTATTATGCGGATAAAAGGCCGCATTATAACTAAGGAACTAAAGCTAGGAGCTAGAATATAGTAGCAGAGTAAAATAATTAGTCTAGAAAATTTAGCGAAGAGAGTGGGCGTAGTATAGACGTATAAAAACTAAGATAATAGTATAAAAGGTACGTAATCGTTTACTTAAAATAGAAATAGAGAAGGGGGCCGTACATGCCTTTAGCGAGTCTAAGGTAGGAAAGGAATTAATAGAAGCTTATAAGTTAGAATAGCTATGCAGCAGGTAGCAAGCTCCGCTCTTTAGCCGTAGGAGCCTAACTTAAAATAGGCGAGAGAATTAGCTTTAGCAGCTAGAAGAGCCTAAAATCTAGGCGGAATAGACGGCTTAATAGTATTAAATTACAGCGTTACTTCTATAGTAGATACACTATATAAGGTAGATTATCCTAAGACTATATAAATTAAAAATAGTGTCTTATTTAAGTAACAGACCGCGTTACTATTAAGGGTTCCTATCTAAGCTTAATATAGGATATTAAAGTAGATTAGCGGAGCGTCCTTAACTAAAGTAACAGGGTGTAAGAGGCGAAGTAATCTAAACTAAGATAGCGGCACGAAGAATATACAGTCTGCTTTCTACTAAGTTATGCGTAAGGCAGTGCGTTACAGAAGCGCTAATATCTTAACAATCTAGAGGAAATTAGACGTAGCTAGAATTTAAGGCTCGTTAGCCACTAAGGCGCTAGAATGTGCTACGGAAAGGGAGCCTATCCTTCCCTTAACTATAGCGGGTGTTAAATTTAAGGCTAGAAGGGCTTCTCGCTTACGGATCCGTTGCGCGTAGAAGTCTAGAAGTGCGTTATCTAGCAGTAGGGCTTTAGCGCGTACGAAAGCTTAAGATAGACCAGCTTGTTATAGGAGGGGATATA
>MU005631.1:8534-42891 GCA_010405425.1 Lentithecium fluviatile CBS 122367 | reverse complement strand
CTGCCAGTGTAAGCAACTAGGTTTAAGAAATGCCTTATGCAGGACGGGGAAGGAGGCAGGTGGCGCAGTTAGCTAAAATAAGAAGAAGGAAGAGGGGTTATAGAAAGTAAGTAAAGAGTAGAGAGAAAAGAAGGGAAAATAACGGCGGGCGAGGAAGGATATTTATAATAGGATGTTAAGGTTAGTTGCCTATTTAGGTAAAGCGCGGAACCGTAAGCGAGGCGCGGATTACCTAAACAGGGCACGTCTATTTCCTAACGCAGGCTTGCCGTTTAATTATTTACTCCTTTATATATATTCTTACTTACTAATTAAAATCTATATATATCTTTATATTAGTATATATATTATTTTATATTACACCTAGTATTAAAAACTAATACTATATACTATATCTTTTAGATATATAGTCTAGTAGTATAAAGCTTGCCTATTAGAACTAGTAATATAAGAGTTAGAAGCATACTAGTAGAAGAGCTAGTAAGATAAAAGTTAAAAGTATATTTATAGATAGACTAGCTAAGATAATTAAAAGTATATACTTAATAAATAATATTATTATTCTTTTTAATAATAGTAGAGATAGAGAGTAGTTTTAGTATAAACTATTAGTATACTAAAACTATTATAAAACTCTAATAGAATTATACTAGAATTTTAATAATATAATAAAAAGATTAGTATAATAGGCTAGCTCTATACTACTAGGCATTATATTTAAAAGATTTAGTATATAATATTAGTTTCTAATACTAAACATAGTATAGAATAATATATATACTAATATAAAGATATATATAGACCTTACTTAGTAAAAATATATATAAGGTAGTAATACTAATATAAGTGTAATAAATAGTAACTTATAAAATAAAAAGAAGGCTATTATAATTATTTATATTATAGTAATAACTATTATAAATCTAGTCTTATTAAAATTATATATATCTTTAGTAAAAATATTATATAATATATATATTTATTTTATATACTTAAACTACGTTATAATTATAACTAGGTTCTTATATTTTATATATTATAAATAGAACTTATATTTCTATCTATTCTTAAGATCTAGATAGATATTAATAAATTAGATTATTTAGTTCTAGCTAAAAGGCTAAAAAAGAGCTATTAGCTATATATAATAAGTAATATATTTATAATCTATTATATATTAAAAATCTAAGTATAATATATATCTTTACTTCTATTATAAGGACGTAACAAGTAGGCCTTTAGTTCTTATAGCAAAGACTAATTAATTACTACGTGTAATATCTAGATAGATATAAGACGTTGTATATAGAACAGAAATAGTAAAATAGGTATAAAGTAGAAATATTTAGAGAGGTAGTCTATACTTCTAGTGTATAAACTAACTACTAGTTAGAGTAAAGTTTAGAGAATAGTTCTAGGCGTACTAATAATAGTACAAACAGGACTTAGTAGTGTTAGAGAATCTAGGGAGAATACTATAATAACTTCTTATTAGTATTTTACTAGAATAGGTTTAGTATATATCTAATTATATAATATTCTCTTATATAGCCTTAGTATTATACTACTATAACTTTATAAGAATTTATTTTATTCTTATTTAAATCTATACCTTTACTTCTTAAGTATCTATACTTGCCTACTATGCAGTGCCTTATAATAAGATAGAAATGTATATTATATAAGATCTAAAATCTACTAAAATAAAGCTTACTTCTTAAATAGCTCTAGTATATATTATATAAATTATATCTTATATTAAGCATAGGTACCGCAGAGGCGAGACTATAATATTAATATAAGTATATTAATAAATACGGTAAGGGCGCGTTTACTTTATATAGAGTTTTTTTAAATGGCTTTTAAAGAGATAAACAGCTTTCTTTTTAAAGTAATTAAGCGCATTATCAGGAAGGCATAGCAAGTTATATTAAAAGACGCGTCTTTATTTTAGTAGGGTGCGCAGCGTAGTGGTGTGCACAGCTTAGTGGTAGAACACGTTACTTAAGTAGGCTGAAGTAAGCCGGCCGTACATCATGTGAACACGCGCGGAGCGAGGCACGCCGACGCTGTTGCCTTGCACTCCCCGCGCCACAGAAGTCCACCACAAAACCTCGTCGCGAGCTCTCCCCCTCGTCGCCTGCCTCTTCAGACGCCTCTATTCTCTACTCGTCCACGCAATTGAGCTTCGTCGAGTACGGCCGCGCGACGTCATTTCCTCGACCGTAACTCCGCGCAGCCCCCAAGAATGGCGGACCCGCAAGACAACCACCCGGGCGAAGAGGAAGACGAAGAGGAGGAGATTGGCGATGCGGCATGGAATGCCCTATGAGTCTTTGATCACTACGTAGCTAATGGATTGCAGAGCTACAAAACAATCAAGGATGCCGTCCTCTTCGCCATCGATGTCAGCTCCTCAATGCTGCAGCAGCCCCCGCCTTCAGACGACAAGAAAGCCGAGCGCGACTCTCCTACGTCTGCAGCGCTCAAATGCGCCTACCAATTGATGCAGCAGCGCATCGTCTCCAACCCGAAAGACATGATGGGCATACTGCTATTCGGCACAGAAAAGACAGACTTGAAAGACGGTGACAGCACATTCCAGCACTGCTATCTGCTCTCCGATCTCGATGTACCCTCTGCGCAAGATGTGAAGCAGCTGAGAGATCTCCTGAACGACGAAGAAGAGGCAGCAAAGATACTCAAGCCGGCGAAAGAGCCAGCGAGCATAGCGACGGTTCTGTTCTGCGCAAACCAGATCTTCACAACGAAAGCACCAAACTTCTCCTCGCGCCGTCTCTTCCTCGTAACCGACAACGACCATCCCGCGAAAATCAAGCAGGACAAAGACATAGCCATCACACGAGCACGCGATTTGTACGATCTTGGTTGCACCATCGATCTGTTCCCCATTTCCAGAGCAGGCCACGGCTTCGATCGCACGAAGTTCTACGACGATCTCGTATACCCTACCTCCCCATCCGATCCCGATGCCCCAATATCCATCCCTTCAACGACCAGGGTCGCAAAGTCCGGCGATGGCCTCACCCTCCTAAAACAACTTCTCTCCTCCATAAACTCCAAAGCTGCACCCCGCAGGGCCCTCTTTAGCCTCCCCCTAGAACTCGGCCCGGGCCTCCGCATTGGCGTAAAAGGCTTCATCCTCATTAAGCGGCAAGAGCACATCAAGCAATGCTACGTCTGGGTCGGCGGCGAGAAGCCGCAAATCGTAACTTCATCAACATCCCACATGGCCGACGACACGGCCCGGGTAGTCGAAAAGACGGAGCTCCGCAAAGCCTACAAGTTCGGCGGCGACGCCATAACCTTCACGCCCGAGGAGTTCCTGCATATACGCCAATGCTTCGGCGACCCCATCATCCGCATCGTGGGCTTCAAACCCCTCGCCTTCTTCCCCATCTGGGCAAATATCAACAAAGCAACATTCATCTACCCCTCCGAAGCAGACTTTGTAGGCTCGACCCGCGTCTTCTCCGCGCTACAGCAAAAACTACTCAAGAGCAAGAAAATGGCGCTGGCATGGTTCATCGCGCGCAAAAACGCCGCCCCCGTCATGACCGCTATCATCCCCGGCGAGGAACGCTACGACGACGAGGGCGAACAAGTCATGCCACCAGGTCTCTGGCTCGTGCCGCTCCCATTCGCTGACGATATCCGCCCTTGTCCCGAGCAGCCGGAGGAGCCGAAGACGGAGCCGGAATTGACGGATAAAATGCGTATCATCATCGAGCAGTTGCAACTCCCGAAGGGAGTGTATGAGCCGAACAAATACCCCAATCCTGATCTGCAATGGTTTTATCGCATTCTCCAGGCCATGGCATTGGAAGAAGAAGTCCCCAGGAAAGCAGACGACAAGACGCTACCGCGGTACAAGCAAATCAACAAACGCGCAGCGCAATATATACAAGACTACGGCGAGGAATTCGAAACCGTATTCGCGCAAAAGGGCCGCTCGACGCTCACATCGCGGCCCAAGACAGGGAAGAAGCGCACTGCTCCTGCAGGCACAGCTGATGACGACGACGAGCCCAAGCCAAAGAAGCGCGTCAAGAAGGAGCCGAAGGTGAAGGATGAAGATGGCGATGATGATGGGTTGACGGATGAGCAGATGGCGGGATTGATTGATAGAGGGCAGATTAATAAACAGACTGTTGCTGTGCTCAAAGGTTTCTTAAGCGCGAGGGGTCAGAGCATCGCGGGGAAGAAGGCGGATTTGATGGAGAGGGTGCAGGAATATCTTGAGGGAAAGGTGTTCTGATGAAGGTGCTTCCTTTAGGTATGCGCGTCATGGCGTCCCGGCGTAGATGACATAGAAATCTGAGCATAAGGGGATCTGACGAGAATTTATGAATAGTGGAAACTATGGGGCGAACAACGGGTATATCGTTCGTGGCGTAAAATAGCCCTTCCGAACGTGCTTCGGGTCGCACCAAAACGCCCGCAGATGCATGTCATGTACACCACCGAACCAACCGAACCAGAAAGGCGAGGAAAAATTCAAGAACAGTCATCACTCCTCTAATCCCTCCCCGTCCGTCTCTCCTCCCCCCTCCACACCCCAAACTCCCTTCCCCCCAACCCCATCTCAAACATCCGATCAATCTCCCCCACACTCCTCCCCTTCATTTCCGGCAATAAAAACCAGCTCAGCACGACCGCCACCCCACACGACGATACATACGTAAACCCCACCTTACCTCTCAAGTTCCCGGCGTCGGGATTAAACACGTACGGGAGCGCGATACCAGAGAGTGCGGTGCTAAAGGCGGAGACGGTCCAGCCTAGACCTTGGGTTTTGGCACGGAGTTGCAGAGATGAGGCTTCGGCGGCGACAGCGAAGGAGACGGGCCAGACGCCGACGCCGGCGGTTATGATAGTGAGCATCATTGAGGCAGCTGTCCACCTGGTTGAGGTGTTAGCACGGTGAGAGACAGGAAGAGATGGGGAACTTACCAAACGACTCCGTTTCCTTTGAAGCAGTTCGCTACACCCATGCTGCCCCAGAAAAGGGTACATAAGCTCAAGGTGGAAAGCGTAAGCTCGCGCCTCCTGAATTTCGACACCATCCAGACACTGGCCACATTCGCTAACAACCCCAGTATAATCCCTAAGATGAGGAATATGATGCTCAGACTCGCCTTCATACCACAAATCTGCAAGAAGTACGATGCCTTTGCCAGCAATGGGAGTCCAAAGAAGTTCGGGATCGACATAGCGAACAAGACGATGAGGGTGCGACGCAGATTGCGGCGGTCGAAGCACTGTGCAAAGGTAGTGTTCTTGGTAGTCTCCTCTTCATGGGCGATGTCGGCCGCAATTTGATTAACGACGGCTTTAGTGTTGGTGCCAGCGGGATCAAGACGTGCTTGTGCAACGAGAGCTTTGTCGACCTTGCGGGTACGAATGAGCCAAGTTGGCGACTCCGGAACAAAGTAGGCGACAATCATGGGGATGAAGGAGAAGGGCCATTGAGAACCGAAAGCAATCACATAGCCCCTCTTCTGATTCAAGCAGCCGAATATGACGAGCGCGCCTGTGAGTTGACCGAGCAGTGTGAATACCGGAAAGAAGGCCATGCCGCTGCCTCTCAACACAGGCGGAAGTATCTCACTAAGATACGTCTGCGTAGCAGCCATGACGGTACCGGTTGCGGCTCCCTGCACAAGCTTGCCTATGAGGAAAGCGAGGCGGCGGCCCTCCATGTCGGTAGGTATGTATGAGACGAACATGATGGCGACGCCGACAGCGGAGAGGAACGATCCAGTGGCAAGTGAGAGACGGCGGCCTACACGGTCCTGGAACCAGCCGCCAAAGACAGCACCGAACATGGCGCCCAAGGGGGAAGATACGTTCCAGAGTGCGAGCCATAGTGAGGGGAGGATCCATTCGTCGTTGTGGAGTTCGCCAAAGTCTTTTCTGCGCGAAAGTCAGTAGCCCACCCTCTTTACAGAGATTCTCGCAAGATAGCGCATAGGAGACAAGGGAATGCTCACTGAAACTCTGGCATTCCCGAAACCGTCCCGACTATGACGAAATCATATCCGTATAGTAATATCGCACTCGCCAGCCCGAACGTAACCCACACCACCTTGCGATACTTCTTCGCATACCTCCACAGCGTCCTCCGCTCGTCCCCATTCTCTCTACTCTCTGAGCTCTCCATCGTTTCAACACGGCTCGGAGTCGTCTGCAGGCTATTCAGCAGCACCACCTCATCCCCTTTCCCCGACTCCGTAACCGGTCTCAAACCATCCGAAGCCATACCTCTCGACGCAGCTTTCAGCTTGTCGCACTTCGAAGGGGGGAAAAGGTCATGGAGACAAACAACCCTGAAGGACGCGGGTGTGGCGCGTTGAGGTGACAGCGGGCGGGCAGGTTGCTTACCGGTATTCCTCCGAAGCTAAGCAAGCCGGGAGTGGCTTTAAGTGTGAGGGTGACGCACACGAGAAAGAGGGGCTGGACGGGAAGAGGCCAATCAACAGAGAGAGGAGCGCTGCACGACAACCGGTTTGGGCTGAGCGATCTGCCAGGGCGGACACTTGATTCGGTCGGTTCCCCGCAGTCGTTACATGTAGTCTATCGCATATTGCTCAGCCGGACCACAGTCTTCCCTCCAGCCCTCTGCAGGTGTGAACGCATAGCCCGACGGGGTCGCAGTGTAAATCGGAGTGCTGTTAGTGCCTTGAGGCCTTCAAAGACTGAGTAATTAGCAAGGAATAGAGTTAAGATTACGTCTTGGCGTCAAGCCGATCCCGGCAACTATCCAGATCATTCGCGCGAGAAAACTTGTTCATTTGTGTAACAAGACTGAAACCCCTGTAACGCCATGTAATGCGGGTTATACGGATGAAAATAGAGTGCAGAAACCGCTAAAGTAGACTCGTACAAAACCAGGATAGTTCAGAGGCCGCAGCGAAGAGACGATTGCGACTGATGATGAGAGAAATCGGGAAATTTTGGCTCAGTGGCGACAAAGCAAATACGCTCTATGCGGCGAGGTGCAGCAAAAGGAAATGTGGTGATGCATCAACCGAGGAAGGCTTTTACAGCACCTCCGACGTTCTCCAGGTCGAGCAGAAATGTGTCGTGACCGAACAGACTCTTCTCCTCACCCAACTCGATGTGCGTTACGTTCTTGTTTCCGGTGCGCTTCAGTGTGTTGGCAATTTCTCGTTGCTGCCATGCTGGGAACAATATATCGCTGGCAACGCCCAAGACGAGGGCTGGGGTGTTTGCCAGGGGCTTGAGACCAGCAACCAGATCCGCGGGAGCTTCATCGGAGATGGCATCCTGCGAGACTGCCCCTTCCTCTGCAGGCTGGTCTTTCTCCTCGTACGGTTGATCTGGAAGTGTCAATGTGCACAGGTCACTGCGGGGGTTGACAGCCGAGCCACGCCCTTCTTGGTAAGCCAGGAGTTTTGCAGTATTCTCCTGCCGAACCTTGTTGATACGATTGCGGTGCTCCTGGCCAAGGTCGAACAGGTCCATCGCTTTGGAGACGTAAAGGAGGCTGTTGGCATCGTATTCAAGACACCACTTCTCGCCCGCGTGGTCAAGATAGGTTTCGATGAGGAAGTCGGGACACAGCGCAGGGGGTCGTGAAGAGTCTGCGCGTCGGCGACCAAATCGTTGCTCCCATTCTGGCCCGCTTCGATACGTGACGGTTGCGATTTGACGCGCAAGCTTCATGCCGACGTGTGGGGGTATACCATCATAATAGTATCCTCGGTTCCAGTTTGGATCATTCATCAGGACTGTAAAAGCGAAATTAGCAACTCGATAAATGATTTCGGGAATTGTAACTCTCACCCTGACGTTGGGTGTGGCGCATGGCAATACTATACGGGTGGCTTCTTGCGCATCCGCTGATACTGACAACCCGCCCTATCCGGTCCGAGTAGAGGACACCTGCGGCCAGGCTCTGCATACCGCCCATGCTGGAGCCGACGCTTGCGTACAGCTTCTCGATACCTAGATGATCCAGCAACCGAAACTGTGCGCGCACCGTATCCTCCATAGTGAGAATGGGAAACCTCGTTGCATACCGTTCGCCATTCGCGGGGTCGATCGATGAAGGCCCTGTCGAGCCGTAGCATCCACCGAGCACATTCGTGCAAATGACGAAGTATTTGTCCGTGTCCACAGGCTTTCCCGGCCCGATGAACTTTTCCCACCACCCTGGCTGAGGGTTTGCTTCGGTGCTATGTGCATGGCTAGATGCTGAAAGACCAGTGTGTAATAGTATCGCATTGCTCTTCTCGTGATTCAGGCTGCCCCACGATTCGTACGCGATGTCGAACTCTGGAAGTATGCCGCCCCAGTCGAGCAATATCGGTTGTCGTGAGTGAAAGTTGAGATGCTTCCCGCTCGTGTAAGAGGGCTCAGGGCCGGAGAGCGAGCGGCGGGAGAGAGATGCGGTTCGTGATTCTACATTGTCGAGACACGGAAAGGACAAAGCTGGATTCGAAGACACGCCAAAGGTCGGTTCCGGCTCCACTGCTGCCGCGAGGACTTGGGCATTTCGTTGTGCCTGGTTGTGCAGCTTCCGGGCTGCTTGGCTGGATTGCTGTCGTGTAGAGATGAGTGGATATTGCCGCGCTCGTACAGCGCTTCTGGACGTGGAGGACGCTCGTGGAATGGGTTGTCGGGCGACGTTCAGCAAGCTACGGGGGACGCTCATGACAAAGGACGATGTCGAAGCTAATGTGGACACTGCTTCTCAAAGCCGCGCGTGTGGATAAGGGTGTGACGGTGGCCATGATGACGCTATTTCTCCACGATTATTAACACTGGCGTTCGCAATTGTGAAGGGAATTGAGTGAAAAACGAAACTGTGATCCAATGACGGCGCGTAGAAATTGCGTGATCGCTAGCGTGCACTACGCAACTTGCCTTACCTCATCACTCAGGACAATGTGCACATGCAGTGACCACCACCGTCTCCAATACGTGCCTACGCTCGACGAGAGTTTCCAAAAACCCGATGGAGATTTCTTGCAGGCCGATCCTCTGGCAGCTCCTTATTCGCTTGACTGGCCTCTGAAGCAGTTCGCGGATGGTGCAGGGCGGTCGACGTCCCGTCTTCTCCGTCGACGAGCATCGGCAGCGATAGTCAAAGAATGGCGAATTCATGCCACGGCGTTCCTCGGCCTCCGCTCGCTTTAAACATCCAACGTCTTTTGGAATTTGGAATACAGCAGATGGAAAGAACGGAAGGAGCCTGCGTGTGATTGGTACGAGAGCATGCATACGGGTGGTCAACTTTATCGACTCATAACATTTCAGTACCTATTTGGTGACAGTACGGAGAACGCGACGGTCCGTCGATCCGCTGCATCGCACCTACTTCTTCGAACTTCATTCAACGATGCCCAACTCACCAAGGCTTTCCTCCTACTCCGGCATGTTCTCCGCGGTGGCAGCCCACATCGCTCAGCGCCATGTCTCAAACCTCGGCAGCGGTCCCGTGATACAGACCGGGATACCGATATTATCCAATCTATCTGCAGACGGATGGCTTCCCTCTTTACCCATCCACACAGGGTGCAACCCCGCCTTTTTCATAGGCACATGGGCGCAAGAGGGTGGAAGGCGCCGCTAAGCTTTGTGGCGAGTGCGAGCCTTCTCTTTCCGTCAGGTTTGAAACCCTCAAATTCCAGTAGCACATGTGCTCTCAGAGAGGTTCACGACGTCTCGGTCTATTGCAAAACGATGAAGGCACATACTTGCTAATATTTCTACGCTACTACGCTCTGCCTGCTTGCCTGCAAGTCCCATTGCCCAATGCGAACCTCACAACGCCATCTGTACCCCAGATTCTAGGATACGGCCGTTGAGATCGTCTGCACCCCCGGCTTGAATATACACACCTACTAATATACAAAAAGCTTGTCCCACTCGCCCGTCCACGCGTTCTATTGGAGCAAAATCACCGGCGGCCCTCCAATTCGCCATGGTCGTACAAGAACCTCGACGCTATGGCACTGCAATATAGATCACCAGATGGCAAACCCGGTTTGCGACTGGTTTGCGCCCGGTAGTGGCATACTCGAATGGGCATCGGGCGTGAAGTAGTGCGACGATGTCGGTGGATTCTGGAAGGATGGAAGGTGGGTGGAGGAAATTTGCCTGTGGGTAATAACGCGTAGAGGGCATGGAGAAACCTGTAGGGGAGGCGAGAGGTATAAGAGGAGGACCGATGATCGTTGAGAAGGGCAGCCAGGCTTGACTTGAACCGACTCGATCTGATACATTGCATCCAAGATGAAGTTCGTTTCTACTGTTGCTCTTGCGAGCGCCGTCTTCCTCGAAGCCGTGAATGGTCATTGTGCGTCTTGTCACAGACGCTGCCGCATTCATTCACAGAAGCTTTACTAACAGTCAGCTAGACATCTTCCAGAAACTCACTGCGAACGGCGTGCAGGGTGCTGCCTATCAGAATGTCCGACAGAACACCAACAACAACTCGCCCGTCACGGACCTAGCATCTGCCGACTTGCGCTGCAATGTGGGCGGTGGCTCAGGAGCATCTACTTCGACTGTATCAGTCGCTTCAGGCTCTTCAGTCTCGTTCACCGCAGATCAAGCAGTGTATCACCAAGGGCCCGTGTCCTTGTAAGTTCCATGTATCCTCAGCTTAGACTACACGATCTCCTGATGCCTCCCAGCTACATGACCAAAGTCGCCTCTGCGTCCGCCGCGGACGGCTCTTCCAGCTGGTTCAAGATCAAAGAGATTGGACCCACGTTCCCCGGCGGTACCTGGGATCTTTCGCAGACCTACTCTGTCACCATCCCGTCTTGCGTCGCGCCAGGCGAGTACCTTCTCCGCATCGAACAGCTCGCTATCCACAACCCTGGTGGCGTCCCACAGTTCTACATCGCTTGCGCCCAGCTGAAGGTTACCGGATCGGGCAGCAAGACATTCAGCAGCGTGAGCATCCCGGGCCACGTAAAATCGACTGACCCAGGATACACTGCAAATATTTACAACAACTTCAACAACTATACGGTGCCTGGACCGGCGGTTAGCACTTGCTAGTGGTTGGGGGGTATGTTTGAGAGGGGAGCTTTAGTGTGGAACCGCTGTAGATGGGATGATATCCCAAATGATTATGTTTCAATACTCATGGGACCACCTCCGTTTGATATATGTCAAACATGCTGTGATGTGTAGGAGCATGGCTCGTAATCGACGTGTTCGCTTAGATGTCCATGCTCGCCGGGGATTTAGATCTCGGCTCCGATTGATGACCATCAGCGCCAGCGCTGTGGCAAGTCCAGAGAAGCGAGATGACGCGACGGTACCGTGGCGGGAGTTGAGATGACCAAAGCATGCAGCCTTGTTGTTGGGGCCGAGGACGAGCAGGCAGCTGTGAGACGACGCTGGGGCCGGATGTTCTCGTGCTAAGAGGGCGGCGGTTTGAAGATGGGGGGTTTAATTTTAGGACCAGATTGCTTCTTCGGGCTTCTTCGCAGCGGCAGGACAGCAAGTCATACTGCGGGCGTCTCAAACAGTCATGGATGGCGCAATAGGGTCGCAGCGACTCGAGGTTGCACCAGGGGAAAGACGGCGGCGGGTCGCGTGTGTGCAGGCGTTCATTAGACTTGGCACACCGTGACCAGCCAGGACACCAGACCATCGATGTGCAGGGCAGCAGATCTCACCCGCCTCGTCACCCCGTCCTGCGTGCGACGTCTCTCCCCTCTGCTCTGGCGTCCCCCGTTTGCGTTTGCGCGAGTCTCTGCGCCCCGACCTCTGCACCGTCCTTGACGCACGCAATCGCCGCCGGCTTCACCGCCCTCGTTCGTGCCGGCAGCCCTGCGCCGAAACACTAGCACCCCTCGCCGCCAGACGGCCACACGGTTCCTGAACGCTCGCTGGGTCGCCCTGTTGTGCGAATGCGCCACGGGAAGGAAGAGTGTTGTGAATACACGGCCTGTCTTTGATCTACCTGCGCATTCACGCCCGAGTGCCAGGCATCCAGCGCTCCTGAGCCGTCGACGATATCGAGGGCCAGCCCTCCTCACCCAACGCCATGGACCGCGACGACTACTTCAACCGCCCACAGCCCGACGGCCAGAACATGCCCGAGGTGCAGCTCGACTCGGACACTGATATGGCTGCCTCGGCCGCCGCGTCCTCGTCGATGCGCCCGAATATCTTCTCCTCGTCAAGCGCCCACCCCCGGAAGCAGAGCAGGATGTCGCGCTCCTCCGCACCACGGCCCATAATCACCCCCACCAGTCCCCTCTCCTCAACAGCCGCGCCAATCCCCCATAGCCTGCTCCCTTCTGCCCCGGCATCGCCGCCGACACCTGCCCCGAGTCCGACGCCGACGCAGCGGGTGCCCGACTGGAGCACCGCCGCCGAACATGAGGATTCACAGATCAAGAACACACGGGCGCTGTTCAGTGACATGAACAGGGCAGAGCGATTGCGGCTGCTGGGGGAGCTACTCAATCTGTGCGACAGCCACGAGTTGAGCTTCGTGGCCGAATTTGTAAGCCCGAGGTTGAAGAAGGACCCATTCATGGTTCTGCCCACAGAACTCTGTTTACGAGTTAGTGTTTTTCACAGCCCACGTCCGTGATGTGCCCTCTGACGTGTCCGCAGATATTGGAGTGCGTTGACGATCCCACCACCCTCGCTCGAGCCTCCCAGGTTTCCAAGAAGTGGCGCGAACTGGTGAATGACGACACTGCGTGGAGGTTACTGTGTCAAAAGTACTCGTATCGTGGTCTGACAAAGGAAGAAAGGAGCGAGGAGATCGACCCTGGGAACGAGCTTGACGACGCTCGGGAGCAGTGGTTGCAGCCCAGCCGTGCCTCGCGGGCAGAAGACACCCTGATGCGGGAACAGCTGGACGGGGGTACATCGAGTGCGGGGAGCGAAGCGCTGCGGACACGGAGTCTGGATCGAGCGGCAAAGGGCCGGCTGTCTCAGCGGAGACAGAATCCTATCACATACCGGTCACACTTCAAACAACGGTACATGGTGGAGACTGCATGGCGCCAGGGAGGCGAATGTGATTCTCGCCAGATCACCCCAGATCAAGGTGTCGTCACAAGTCTACACCTGACGAACAAGTACATTGTCGTCGCGCTGGACAATGCCAAAATCCATGTGTTTGACACGTTTGGCAACCACCAAAAGACGCTCCAAGGCCACGTCATGGGCGTCTGGGCAATGGTGCCATGGGGCGATCAACTGGTCAGCGGTGGTTGCGATCGGGACGTGCGAGTGTGGAATCTTGCTACGGGGTTAGTTTCTCGGCCCGGTCAGGCCTTCATCGATGCTTACCTAGACAGATACCCTCAATTCACCCTACGCGGCCACACTTCAACTGTACGATGTCTGAAGATGTCTGATGCCAATACGGCAATTTCTGGCTCGCGCGATACAACCCTCCGGATATGGGACCTTAAAAAGGGTCTTTGCAAGCACGTCCTTATTGGTCACCAAGCCAGTGTAAGGTGCCTCGAGATTCATGGCGATATCGTTGTGTCTGGCTCCTACGACACAACTGCCAAGATCTGGAGTATTTCGGACGGCAAGTGCTTGCGCACGCTCACTGGTCACTTTAGTCAAATTTATGCGATTGCCTTTGATGGGAAAAAAATTGCGACTGGAAGCTTGGATACCAGTGTCAGGATATGGGATCCGACAGACGGGTGAGTTTATTTGAATTCCCTGCTCTTGGACGCGCTCCATCAAGATTTGTGTGCTAACCGATGTCGGCGTATAGGAAATGTTTGGCTGTGTTGCAAGGACACACATCGCTCGTCGGTCAACTCCAGATGCGCGATGATATACTTGTGACGGGTGGGTCGGATGGCTCTGTAAGAGTGTGGAGTTTGGCAGACTACCAGGCTATTCATCGATTAGCGGCACACGACAATAGTGTTACGAGTCTGCAGTTCGATAATGCCCGGATTGTCAGCGGGGGGAGCGATGGCAGGGTGAAGGTTTGGGATTTGAAAAAAGGAACGCTCGTTCGTGAACTCTCGCAACCCGCCGAGGCAGTGTGGCGCGTCGTCTTTGAAGAAGAGAAGGCTGTCATTATGGCGTCAAGAGGTGGGCGGACCATCATGGAGGTGAGTTCTACCAACACGACAGAATCTGTCCCGACCGCCAATTGGTACTAATCATGGTACAGGTCTGGTCCTTCTCACCCAAAGCCGACGAATTCGAAGACTACCGCTCCTCAAGCCCAGCAAGCATGCCCGACCGCGATCTCGAATACAGCCGCCCGCAGTCCGCCGCCCTACCTTCAGCAATCTCAGCAGCCGCACTGCAAGAAGATGGTGGCGATGTCACGATGGCCGATGTTGTTGAAGCATAAATGTGCTCGACTGCTACTTATTCTTTTAGGATTGAGAGAGGCGAGGAGGACAGTCCCATAGAGCGGGTGCCCCATTACTACTGGTACCAGCGGAAAGGTGTGCTGTGTATAGAAGACTGGCCTAGTGCCTACTGTTGCCGCTGCTATTGTTGTTGCTATACCCCGGCTTCTGCTGCTGTTGTTGAAGATTGTGTATGTCAAGCATTTCCTGGGCGTTTCTTTGTTTTTCGGATCTTGCATAGAGCGATATGGTGCTTTTAACATACTACCATACAGATATTGATGCTTATGATAGGGGGATTTGGATTCGAATGTATGAAAAATAGGGATGTGTGGGTGGTACGATCAAGTTAGGTTAGGTTCTTGTTTCCGAGTGAGGAGTCGAATAGAATCACATGATATGTTACTATACTATCAGTATCTTGGTCTCGCGGTGGGTTTAATGTTCATGTGTCTGAAGTAAGTTCTTGCGGTTCGCTTCCAAAAAAGGATTTGTGAGGAATCTGATCTTAGCATCTAAAATTTCTCCCACCACACCGAAAGATTTGCAAAAAACATACAACAGCGGGGATTCGCTAGTGCCTAAAGCTACTAATCCGCCGGTTAAAGGTTTATCGTGCGGAGAACGAACGGAGTCCAGAGCATTCCTTTACCTATGGTCGTATGTAGTATTTTTTGCTGTAAAGTAATACATATAGACGGGGAAATTGTCGAGCAACGGCTGCGTGGGACTCCAGAGGGCTTGGAAAAGTACCAGGACATGGCATAGCACTGGCACTGCGTCTCTCTGGGACCTAATTCTGTGCTCTTCTGATCTATATTCATACGCTGTAGTGAACCATAGTTGACAAGGCGCAGACGAAACCGCATGGAAAGAAGGCAAGCGATTCATCCTAGAGCGGGAGATGTACATCACGCTAGGTAGGAAGTGTTCGATTGACTTTATTCTCAGAGATATCATGTAATGATACTAATATCGCCACTGTTAGTGTGCATGGCAAGCAGTTGGGGGGATTGCGTTGGGAAACACAGAGACGTCAAGGGTCAGGCGCGGTCGGTAAGTTAACGTGTTCCACCAGCGAGCGGCGCACCCCATTGAGCGGCGCTGTTACGGTCCTGAGGGTAGCTAGTTCTAAGGGGCAAGATTGGTTCTTGGGCAGGCGCGATGAAGGGGAGTAAGGGGTATTAATTACGTAAGTAGTTAATAGGTTTATTGGTATTAAAGTTATAAGACAGTTAAATTAATAAGGCCTAATAGAATCTAAATAATAGATTTATAAATAGGTTAAATATAAATGCTAAAGAAGATCTTCTATAATAATTAAAAAATAATCTAACTTATTATAGAAGAGAATAAAAGAATAATAACGCAGCTACACTATATTAATTACAAAGCAAGGAACGAGCGAAGCAATTTATAATTAGTCTTGCTAAATAAACTTTTAGACCTATATTTCCTCTTTTAAACATTTTTCTAACTTAGTTAAAATTTATAAAAACTTTAGTATAGCGGCTAGGCTAATTAAAAGAGCTATATTACGCACTAGCCCCTGTAGCCTGCACTAGCTACTATAGCCTATACTATATTATAACTTATATAGGTGTAAGAGGTAGCTGCTTATACTATAAGGCGTGTATATATATTATTCTACTTATAAATTAATTATTATTAATTATTTATACCTTTTTAGCTATATAGCGTAGTAGAGTAGAGCTATATTCTAATATACTAGCTATATAAAGATGTATTTAAAAGGTTCTTACTAACCTTAATAAGTAGAGGTATTAGCTACATCCCTAATCTAGTAATTAATTTAGATATATAGAGGTATATTTTAAAAGTCCTTACTAATCTTAGTAAGTAGAAGTATTAGCTATATTCTTAATCTAGTAATTATTTTAAGTATACGTAGCCTAACTATCTCTTCTTTACTTTATATAAATACTTAATTTAATATAATTTAATTCTTCTATTATAGCTATCTATAATATTTCTACTTATATATTTATTATTGCTCTTAGAGTAACTAGTAAGTTAAATAATAAGATTAACTTCTTAACTAAAATTCTAATAGAGATAATAAACTTAGTATATAAATAAGTAATTATATATAGCTTTAATCTAGACTAGTAGCTACTAGAAGATAAAGATAGTTATTTTATAGATACTTTATAATCTAGTAGACTATTAAAGTAAGCTAAGATCTCTAAAAGAATTATTAATAGTATATATACTTACTACTATAAATAAAAGAAATCTTATACTAATATTACTAGTAAACTTATTTAAAAGAAATTTAACATCTTAGCTCTTATAGTACAGTAGGTTCTATAAAAATTCAGCTTTAAAAGAATAAAACTAATAAAGAAGCTTAGGTTAATAAAGAAGATAAGAAAGAATTAACTTAACTAGTATCTTTAATATTAAGATTAGATAATTAAGAACTAAAAGAATATTATTTAGTTTAATAAAATATCTATTCTTCTTCTTTACAGGTAAAGGGGATGTAAGGTTAAAAGAAAAATAAATAAAGCTTTTATTTAACGCTATATTATAAGAGGTAGAAAGGCTATTCTAAGTTTATATTCTAGAGCTACTTTTTATATAATTAAAAAGAACCTTATTAATACTAAATACTAGAAAAAGAGAAAAAAAAAGAATATTACTAAAAGGATTAAAAAATAAAATTAAGAGCTTAAGCCTATTATAAAGAAGTAATAGAAGCTTAAGAATAGTATATAGCGCTTTAATTTACGTACTAAGCCTAGCTAGTAGCCTTAATAGAAGTAGAATAAAAAGAATAGTAAGCTTAGTTAAAGTAAGAGCTTTAAAATTAACTAGTATTAATATTAATTAACTCTTTTACTTTCTAAGCTATTTTCTTCTACTAAATAGTATAAAGCTAAGTAACTAGAAACTATTATTTAAAAGAATAAGGCGTCTACTTATAGCTACTACGTATAGGCTATATATATAGCTAGTAGAGCGTTAAGAAGTTACTTTAGTATAGTAACTTACTTAATTTTAATACTATTAAGCTATATTAGCTATAGATAAAGTAGTATACTATAAAAATAGATTAACTAAAGAGTTAGATAGAGGTAGTCTATATATAGAAGTAGTACTAGAAGAAGCTACCTTAGAATAAGCTCTAGATATAGATTAAGCGTATTTATATCTATATTTAGAAGATTATTAAGCTAGAAGGAGGTAATAAGTATAAAAGAGATTAAGCTTAATAGAATTAATAAAATTTAAAGAAATTACTAGATTAAAAATATAGCTAATACCTACTCTACGTACTAAGATAGATAAAGACTTTTAAAATATCTCTATATAATATAGATAATTATACTAAGCTTTTTTAATATACTAATTAAGAGTAATAATCTTTATATAATATTTTATTAAAAAATAATTTCTAGAGTTAAAATATATTACTAATTTAATTCTAGACTATCTATAAATCTATTAGAGCTAGCGTTATTATACTAATAAGTTTTATTACTATTATAAGCCTATTAATCTTACCTACTACTCTTAAGCACTATTATCTTAAGCTTTATTATCTTAAGCTCTATTATTTTAAGCCTTATTATCTTAAGCTCTAGTATATTAAATATTAGTATATTAAACCTAAGTATATTAAGCCTTAGTATATTAAGCCTTAGTATATTAAGCCTAAGCCTATTAAGCCTCAGCCTATTAAGCTCTAGTATTCTAAAGGCCTACTAGAGGTTATCTATTACTATATATCTTATCTAAGATAACTAAATACACGTTTAAATTCTTAAGAATAAAGGCTATACTAATAAGAGAATTACTATATATCTAGTCTTTATAGAGCATTAAGTTTAATACGCTCTTATTTATTTATTAGCTTTTAAAAAGCGCTTAGAGTATCTACTAGCTCTAACTAAGAATTATATTAATATAATTAAAGCCTATATTATGTTTTTAAAGGAAGAAAGGTAAGCTGTATAAATAAAACTTACTATAAAGTATGCCTACTTTAATATTAATAAAAAGGCTATTTAGAGTACTCTTATATAAAGAGGATATAAGTAGTATATTACCTATTATAAGCTACTACTTTCCCTATAGAATTAGATCTTACGCCTTTAATAGATATTTAAGTATATTAGTTAGAGTTTTAAGTAGTAGTATATAATTCTCTAGAGTAATAAAATCTAATTAACTACTAGCTTCTATTACTAATAGTATATAATAAAAAAGATAGGTAAGTCTATAAGGCTAATTCTTTATATTATATTATTAATATTAAATAGTTAAATATATTAACTGTTTTCTTTCTAATATATATAAAAGAGCTTAGACTAGATTTTTTTTAATAAAATTACTTTGCTTTCTAATTGCATGTTTACGATTAATTAGTAAGATATTATTTCTAATATTTATTAGCTATTATATAATATATTTAAGAATTCTTTATTACTAATTAAAGATTAGTAAGTAGAAGATTCTAGAATAATAAAAATATATATATAAGAAGCTCTTACTTTATTCTTAGATAATTTTATCTCTACCTAGAATTTAATATAGTAATATTATATATAATATTATATATAATATTATATATTATCTTATTACCTCTTTTCTATATTCTTATTAGTTACTTCTATTATTTATTTATTATTTATAGTAGTTTCTAGATCCTACTATTAATAGAAAGAAGCTAGGGCTAAAGAAATTTCTTCCTTCTTCTATATCTTCTTTATAAAAATGCAGGAAGGAAGGCTGCTTAATAGAATGCTTAGCTAGTACGCTAGCGCGCCTTATTTACGTAATTAAAGTACTATATCTAATACTATAATAGAACTTAATATAAGACTATCTAAGAATTCTATATATATATATTTATAGTATAATTAATTCCATTATTATAGTATAATTTATTAAAAAGTTACGTTAATTTTAGTAGAATACGCTAATATATTTAAGGCTAAGTTAGTATAAATATCTAATATGTTCTACTACTAAGCTATATATACTACTAAGCTGCGCATTCTATAATACTAAGTTAAAAGTTTATTTCTAGCAGGAGTAAGCGAGGTTCGCGAGTATTACTACCTTATTAGCAAGAGCTCTCTAGCATTCTTAATATCGCTCTTAGAAAGTTAATAATTAATATAGAGATAATTATTTAATTAATATTTTATTTAATAACCTTGTGCACGCTGTAGGGCGCGCAGGCGTTATAGCATACTAAGTATAAGCTTATAAATTTGCAAATTAGAGATCCTATGCTAGCAGTCCTTTAACGCCGCGTAGAACCTCTTAACGTCCTTGTTGCCGTTGCTAAGCTTGCCTATTTAAGGATAACGCTTATAGAGTTCTCTCTTAAGGGCCTACTAGAGGTATTTAATAGAGTTAAGGTTAAGTAAGTAGCGCGGCTACTTAATAGGTTAAATGCTATATTCTTATAAGAAATTATTTAATTATCGCGCCCTATAGATAGGCGCGTTATTATACATATAGATATCTTCTACGTAATAATTACGTAGGAGACCTTCGCGTAAAGCTTCTATATAGATCTATAAGCTGTAACTATTATAACAGGCTGCTAGGTTCCTAGGCATAATTACTAAGGGACTTCGCTAAACGCGCCCTTGCTAGTTAAGCTAGATACTCGCCTACACTATTGCCGCGCGAGATCTTAATATAACTATCTTCTTAATTATCTTATATCTCTATTTCTTATATATTAGGCGAAAAACCTATATAGATGTGCCGCTAGAGCGTCTCTAAATAGAGTACTTATTAGAGAACCTTAAGGACTGCCTGCGCTAATCCTAGTAGTAATATTATTATTTAAATTTAAGCCTCTTACAGGCTACCGCGCAAGTAATCTTAGGCTTCTACGCTGCCTAGAAGTTAGTTAAGCTCTCTGCCTTTAACGCGCGATAGGCAGTGCTGCAAGAGATATAATAGAGGGAGGTCTTATATAGAAGGGCTAGGTATTTAATTAGCGGCTTTTTTCGTGCCTTTTAATAGAGCACACGCTTATTATAAGTAGTAAGTACCCTAGGGCGCCCTAATTAAGGTCGCGATTAATTATAGTGTTATTCTTAATATCCCTAAAGGGTTTTATTAACGCAGCGTTACGTATAGTTAAACTTCTTAGCTAACTCCTATAGTAACGCACTAGCTTTAGATTTCGTAATAATAATATCGCGTTAGAGGATAGATAATTCGCCCTTATAGTAATAATTTTCTAAAATTTCTAGTCTAAATAAGCTTATATAGATAAAGTAATAAGGTGTTAAAGTTAAGGTGTTAGTATTAAGATACGCGTACTAGCGTATTAGGGGAATAAACTTTTAGCTTAGTACTATACTAAAAAAAAACGCGTCTTTTAATATAACTCGCAATGTCTTAGTAATAATATACTTAGCTACTTTAAAAAGAAGAATATTTATCTCTTACTTTAATAGCCTTTATAAAAAAACTCTATATAAAGTAAGCGCGCCCTTGCCTAGTTCTTTAATATTTTTAAATTAATACTTTAATTGCATCTTTATAGTATATACGCTTAATATAAAATATACTATATAATATAAGCTATAGCCCTCTAAGAAGTAGGCTCTGCTTTAGTAGATTCTAGATCTTAATTATTATAGGTTTTACTCTATATTATTAATATATAATAAATAATAGATAATCTACATACTATGTATAGCTAGATTCCTTCTCTACTTCCTATAGGTAAGAACTAGGCATCGCGCTTTATTAACGCTTAGCTAGAGCTATAGATAAAGTAGAGTAAGTAATTTAACTCTTAGCGTATAAGATATAAGAATCTTATTAAGATTAACCTATAGTTTAAGCTTATAGAAAAGACGCGTTAGACGTATAGCATTCTTATAAGTAACACGTATAATTTTAATAAAATAGGCTTTATAATAGATAATACTATAACGTTAAGAGTTATATTAAGCTTAGAAACTATTAGTTTTACTATTAATATACAGCTAGGTAACTATAACTAGGTTATAATAATTAAGTATATTAGTATATCTAGCTAGTCTATTCTACTCTTTATTATTCTATCTAGAAAGCTCTACTAAGTAGACTAGTATTAGATCTTATCCTTAGCTAAATAATTACTATTAATAATACTAGCTAGATAACTAATTAGCTTAGTCTTAAGTAGATAAAGTACTTCTACTAGTATACTAGGTTTTATATAATAAAGATATACTAACTACTAATTCTTAATAGCTATAGTAGCTACGCTACGCCTAAGTTTAACTAGTACTATATAGAGAATAAGATTATTACTCCCTATATATCTTTATACACATTCTACCTTCTTTAGCTATTTAATATTAGCTGCTTCTTACCTCCTTAGCGTATGTATAAGTAGCAGATCTAGAAGCTTACATAATAAGGCGTTTTCTATATTAATAAAAATAACTTTCTAGAGATATACCTAGATATTAGAAAGATAGTTCTATTAGAGTAGAATATTAAGACTAGCTTCTAGATAATAGGGCTAGTTTTATTCTATCTAGAACGTATCTTATTATTATTTATTATAGTTAGAACGCTATTTATACTAAGAATACTAGCTAAAGCTAAGGTTATATAAATAGTAAAGATGCTATATACTATTACTTAGCTAGAATAGTAGGCTTAACTAATCTAAAACTACTTTAGTTAACCTTTCTAGAGTCCTACTAGCTAAGCTATCTACTAGCTTACTAAGAGCTATTAGCTAGCTATAAATCTTATAATAAATCTTATAGCTAAAGTTAATAAGTTTTAATAGGCTAATTAACGCTAGTAGCGTAAGTAGTAGTAGCGCTAATAGTACATAGTTTATAGAGGCGCTCTATAGATAAAAGAAGAATAATTACTTACTATAAAGGCTAAAAGGGTAGCCTAGGAGATAGAGTAGAAAGGGTAGGTAGGTAGACCTTAAGTACTACTAACATATAGTAAGTGTTATAAATAAAGATATAGAAGGACTTAGTATACTACTAGATAGCGCGCGTCTTATAAAACTGTCTGCTATATATTTTGTTATAGTGCTAAGCTCTCGTGCAAAAGGACGCACGCTTTTTGGTAGGGTGCGCAGCTTAGTGATGGAACACCTTATGGTAGCCAGGATGCATCACCACTGCAAGAGGCAAGAATCCAGGAACCATGGTGCCGAGTCTTGTCAAGAATATGGAACGAAACTGCCCAGCCCAACACAACCCGTGGCTCCGAACCACCCAACCCTTCCAATAAACTAAGAATCTAGGAACACTGCCACCGCCACAAAGTATATTCAAAAGCCCACCTTGTGCCTTGCTAGACTCCCAGGGTGCTTGAAATCGTAACAAAGGGGCGCAGAGGGCTAACTCTTCACTCATCGATACAGACCGATGATGACAGATTGTCACTAACAGCGACGACAAGAGCTGAGGTTTGAACGAGCTTGGAGGTAATCTGTGAAGACTGCGTGGAGTCGGCGAAGCCGATGCAGGTTCGGGGATGAGCCATGCAATCACGTTTGTCGGTATTGAATGTATATAGAGTCGCCAGAAAGCTGGCTGCGTGAGACTTGTTCAGGGTCTTGGGCGGACGCCGCGGCATAGGATAACATCGAATCATTTTGCTTTGCCCAATATCTCGTAGGCGCTATACCTAGACCGAAAAGAAAACTTTGCGTGTGATAATACAACAATATGCCGACGGCGGCGGTGTGGCAGTACAACCATTCTCACTGCAACGAGAGACCACAGGGTCATGTGATAACACCAGATGGTTCTTTTTCTGTTGGCCAAAGTAGAAAAAAAAATTCTAACTTCAACAGTGGTTCAAGTCGCGGCACCATAAGCCCCTCAATTGGTACCATTGTTAAGGTGTATCTGGTGGAAATTTCTTCGAATATTCTTCACAAATCTTCGCACAGAATACGGTAGAGGTACTCAGTTGGTACAATAAAATCACCATTTCACATCCAGAACTCTAGAACAGTCTATATATTCTCTTGACCCATCTCACATTCTCTGCAACGACTCCTTGCATCTTTAGCACGACACAGTTCCGGATGTACTTTCCGCAGCCTCTTTAACCAATCAAAAGGCACTGCCTCCATTCCGCGTCCTATCTACACACAAGCAGAATGGCGGCCACCACCAATCGGTTCGCCAGCTTCAACGATGCCACCCCTCTCCCTTTTCTCCCCCAGGAGGAACAGGTTCATATGTTGGCGGATGTCAACGCCCGCAGTAACCACAGGCGGAAGAATAGGAGGGCCCAGGCGGAGGCTATGGCTCCGCAACTTGATTTTATTTGAATGCCGCCGGGAGTCAAGGAGTAGACGTTTGAGGGTGACGGCGAGTGGAAGGTTGTGAAACGCCTACCAAAGGGGAGCAAGAAAGTGGAAGAGGGGCAGGGACACGAAGATGAGGAAGAGCAAAAGGAAGAGCCCTCAGCAGAAGAGCCGGGCTATATTCCTGCTGAGTGGGATACTGTAACTGGGCAGCCACGGTCCACTCCCTCTGAGGACGACACATTGTAGCTATTCACTTCGTCCTCGTCGACACATGACCCCGAGCCTCCGGGCTGCGAGTTTGCTTCCGAGATTGGTAGCGACGACCAGCCGAAGAAAGTCGACCGCATCGTGGCGGAGGATGCGACCCAGCCGGCGGCCATGAAGAGGAAAGTGAACAAGCACAAGAACCGGAAAAGGGGCGCTCACGCTCAGACACCGGAAGTCGCTGCCCTTGTCGATGGTCTTCCCTCGTCTCCCGGAGAGGTTGAAACCGCCTTGCCGCCATCACCGGAGACAATGACCCGACGCCAGCTAACGACAAGAACGATGTCGACGTTAACGACGCCGAGGAGAGTTCCCCGCCACCAGGGGAGGTAGCCCAAGCTCCAAAGGCTATCCAAAATCAGAAGTGAGGGAAGAAAGGTGAGAAGCGTGTCAACAAGGTGAGTGCGATGACTGGGGATGAGGAGGGAGATGGGAGAATGGAGTTTGGCCCCTGGCAGCTGGTAATGCTGGGATTTTCGGGCGGGTTGATTGCAACGGGTCTTGTGTTGTGGATAGTTCTTTGAGAAGGGAGAGGTTACATGGGTGTTCCGCGTAGTGTGAAGGAATTTGTGGAGATGGGTGGTTAATTAAGACCGTGGTTGCGTTACATTTTAGTATAGGCCTCGTCTTCCAAAGTGTAGATTTTCAAGCACCTTTGCTTCAACTTCAGTCTTTGTATCCAAAGTCATGTTTTTTACGTAGCATCGCCAAACTCCCACAGGCAGTCTACATAACGAGTATCTCGCTTGTCTACCTTGAAAGGTCGTGCTTTCTCAAGACGCGGTGGTAATCCGTCGGTGAAACGACAGAATGCGGTGACATTTAATTGGGTGATAATTAAGCCCTATGTTCAGTGAAGTGAAGCCCAATTTTGCGCACTAACGTCGACTGGGAGACAGACGAAAGAGAGATTGCTCATCGGTGAAAACCATTAGCCTCCCCATTCTATCCCCAACCATACTCCTTCGACCGCCCGTCACACATAACCGTCGCCACAAAACCCGCTCTACATACCCTTCCAATGCCCGCCATGGCCGCGCCCGCGCCCGCTTCACTCCTCAATACGGACGCCCCCGTCAAAGCCATGGGCTGGGGCAAGATCTACCAACGCCTCCAGACAATCCTCTCCGAAGGACCCTCCAACTCGGCCGAATGGTGGATCTACGAGCTCGCAAAGACGGTGCTCAAAGACAGCGATGCCATCTCCACAACCTTTTCCGCCTCCACTCTGCGAGAGGGCTTCAGCATTGTGAAGGGTGTCTCCCTGCCTGCACCGAATTCTTCGAAGATGTATGTAGCCTGATCGCTATGCTACCGATCAAGGACGGTCAAGATGTCGAGCGAAAATTGCTAATCGATCTACTAGCGGAGGCCGCACGCGAATGCAATACCATTTGGTGGTACATTATGCGGGAGAGGGCGGTGTTTCTGTTTGGGGTGATGCATGCTTGCATGATTCAGCGCAGGGCCCGAAGCGAGGAAGAGCGAGGACGCAATGACAGACTCAATGAGTGGTATGAGTCTTGGGAATGAGGAAGTTATCATCATGCATAGGCTTGCTGAGTCGTTGGACGGTCTGAAGCTTGATCTTGGAATGGGAACTTGCTGAGGCGCATCCTGTCTTTGAGGCCTTCTGACTGCACCATTGATGGGCGGTCAGGAAAAAGGAATTCTGAAGGAAGGAAAGTCTGTGGTGGGAATGAAGGAGTGGAGTAGGGAACTGAGGACTTGGACAACAGAGCAAGGAGTTGAGAATGCAAACTGAGGCCGTAACTGAAACAAGAGAATTGCAAGCGTAGGTCTAGGAGAAGCGATTTCATTACAGGGACGCGTCTTTCGGTGGACAAGGGCAGAATTGTGGTGTTCGAGACAGAATTGATGTTCGCGGAAGTGTAGTAGTTTTTGATTGGGCGCACTCGCGTCCAAAGTGGTGAAGTCATGGATCCGTGCGGGACGGCGCGACTCGTGAAGGTGAAATTTTTGGTTCCCGCCGCACAACAACAACAGCTCCACCACGCCCAAGATGGCGTCCAAGTACACATGCAGAGCTTGCGCAAGGGCATTAGCGAGACCGACGACTTCATCACTCTGGGTTAATAGCCTCCCTCCGCTCACCGCGACGCCTGAGCTAACAGCCGCAGACCAGCAATGCATCGCGGACAGCCTCTATGAACAGCTCCAGATCATACCATGCGACGGCATCTCTCTCAGACACCGCGAAGCCTGCTCTGGCCCGTTCCCTCCCCAAGGAAGGACGCATTGGCGGGGCTTACGGCGGGAGTGCCTTGGCTGGTATCGCGGCCAAGCTGCGCGAGAAGGCCCCTTTGATGACGGAAACCTATGTCGCATACGGCGCCACACAGCAGCTGATCAAAGAATGCGCGAGGTTCGGTGACTATACCATACCGCAAGCATTGGAGAAGAACGCCGAGATACCGAGGGACGAGACAGGCGCGCATTTGGGCGTGGGGACGGGCTGGTGGTACGAGAGTAAGAAGAAGGCCATGCAGTTGCTGGAGAGCGGATGCTGATATTGGGACAGCGCTCGGCCTCCAACCGACCTTCATCAACTGGGCGCAAATCACCTTCATACACATGTATATGCTACAAGTACGCTTCCGCATGTTCCCTAAGACGCACGCGCCGGTCTGGATCCAGCACCTCACGAACCACGCCTTCTACGCCGCCGAAGACCGCCTTGTAGTCTGGCACCAACTGAATTCAAATTCACTCCGCCAAAAGTACCTCAAGGACATGTTCTCGCAATGGCGTGCGGTACTGCTGTCGTATGATGAAGCGCTCGTGAAGGGCGATGCGGTACTAGCAGCCGCTCTCTGGAGAAATCTTTTCGCTGGCAGAGAGGACGTGGACTTCGAGAAGCTGGCGCAGATTGTGGGGTATATGAGGAGAGAGCTGCACCGGTTAGACCTAGCCAGAGATGATGACGTTGCGAATGGCGAGTGGAAGTTTGGAGGAGACCTTGCGAAGGAAGAGGGCGTTGTCAGGACGCCGAGCAGGATGACGATGGAGGTTCCCAAGACCTAGGATTGGATCCGGCCGTGAACCTTTTGACGGGCTACTGTACGATTTCATTGTTCGAAGATATGTGTCTATACTGTGCAATAGAACTAACATGGCAACGTTGAGCGATCCAATATCATCTTGATTACCACCAACCGATATTGCACACATCGGTACCTGCATGAACCATGAACCGCGGTCTTGGCATGCCCAACTCTCCCTGCACAAGTACCTTCTACCCTCTACCAGCCCTTGTTCTCCCCGCATCCTCAACCACAACCATGGCCTCCTCGCATGCAGGCTCCTCCGCGCCGCCGCAGATCCCCGGCCAGCTATTACCCCCCGATGTCGCCGAACCTCTCAAAGGGCAGGTCGCCCACATCCTCGAACGCGACAACCTGCGCTTCCCTGGCGCGCAGCCCGTCAGCTTCGCGCGCAAACACATTGGCGAACTCCAGCGCGCAGAGTATTTCATGTGCGAGAAGACGGACGGCATCCGCTGTCTGCTGTTCCTCCACTGGCGCGACGGCCGCGACGGCCCCGAACCCGTCACCATCCTCATCGACCGCAAGAACAACTACTATGAGGTCTCGCCTCCGCTGCGGTTCCCTTACTACCAGGACCCCAGCGCTCTGCACATGTTCCTATATGGCACCATTCTGGACGGCGAGCTCGTCAACGACTTGCATCCCGAAGGGCGTCGCTTGATCTTCTATGTATTCGACTGCTTGGCCGTCGACAGCCAAAACTACACAGCCTGGACGCTGGACAAGCGCCTCGCCTACATGCAAGAGCGGCTCTTCAAGCCCTGGAAATACCAGCAGAACAAGCTCAAGCAGCCCCCACAATCCCACCCTTTCCTCGTCAAAGAAAAGGAAGCCTTCGGGGCCTACCATGTCGGCTTTCTCTTGGACAACATCCTCCCCACCCTCAAGCACGGCAACGATGGCCTCATTTTTACCTGTAAGAAGACGCGCTACGTCTTTGGCACAGACAAGCATATCCTCAAGTGGAAGCCGCCCCACGAGAATACCATCGATTTCAAGCTCCGACTGGGCGACTTCCCGCTCTTCGACCCTGAAGATGGCGAGGGCGGTCTTATACCCGACTACGACGCCATGCCGACCCGCTTCCAGCTCCTGGTCTACCACGGCCAACACAAGTACCAGCCCTTCGAGCACGACCTCTCCGTCACAGAGGCGGAATGGGAGATGCTAAAGGGCCTCAACGAGCGCATCGATGGCCGCATAATCGAATGCTTCCGTGACACGGACGGGAAATGGCGCTTCAAGAAAGACGATGACGGCACGCCCCGCTGGCGCGACGACAAGCCCGATGCTAATCACATTAGTACTGTGGATAGCGTGCTGGACAGCATCGAGGATCCCGTCACCGAGGCCGATCTGCGCAATGCTGAGGGCAAGATCAAGGAAGCTGTCACGCAGCTGCGCAAGATGGACGAGGTGAGGAAGCGGGAGGCGCAGTCCCACCACGAGCAGCAGGAGCATGCGAAGAAGCGTAAGTTTAGCGAGGTGAATGGCCATGCTTGAAAGAAGGTGGCATCTAAGGGATGGATGGCTGACTTGTACGAGGACGTATATGAGTGCCGGACGCGATGTAGCGCCCGAGTTTAAAGGCTTTTTGGGTTATAGAGAGTTCTCGGCGCATCGTCATTTGGGGTTTGGGATGGATTGGCGTTGCTCGGCAAAACGTTGATGTGATACCCAGGGATTCCGTAGGATCGAAGACATGAAACGGATACCGTAAAATCTTGCACAAATGGCAAACCGCTAGCAGGGGTTACCCCCCAGACTCGCGAAATTGGCCAATTGCTTACCCTTGACGCAGCTCGGGCCAATATATCTTAGGCCCTGCCTTTTTATTAGTAATATAAATCTTAGAAGCTAGATATTATCTTATACGCGTAATAGCTATAGCTATAAAGTTAGTCTAACTAATTATAAATACTAAAAAGCTGTTATATGCTAATAGAGACTCTAATATTAATACTAGCGCGTCTAGCGGTTATAGAAATTAATGCTAATTATATATAAAGCGTATATAAACGTTAGATAGCTAAGAAACTACGCCTAGAGTTAAAATAATAAGAGGTAGCCACGTTAATAGACCTATTATATAAAGCTCCGCCGCCTATTATATAAAGCTATATAACTATTAGTTAGTTAAAAATAAGCTACGCATTATTACGTACTTTTTAAATTACTATATATATAACATCTACTAATTATTTAAAAATAGAAATTAGAGTATAGAATAGGTTAATTAACATCTACTAATTATTCGTAAACGAAAATTAGAGTGCGGAGCGAGTTAATTATAAAAGATATAACCTAAAGATTAGTAGAAATAGAGTAAGGTATTAGTAGAAGCTATTAAATTCCTTAAGCTATCTATAGAAAATATTCTCTAACCTAGAAGAGTAATCTAAACTAACTAAGGTATCTACTATTACTACTAAGACACCTAAATACTATACCCTTAGATCTACCTAATAGCTAGTTTATCTTCTTCTTCTTAGGCGGCTCTACCTTAAGCAGACTTAAGATAGAATTAGTAAACCTAACCTTATTATCTATAAAGTTCTAAGCATACTTAGCAACTAGCTTAATTTAATATTTAAGAATAGTAGCTATATTAAAGATAGTATAAAGATCCTTCTATATAATTATAGACCTCTTTTTATTATATACTACTATATTTATTACTAATATAACGTTAGTCTAATACTACAGCTAATACTAATATAATATATACTTAATATAACAGCTACTAGATACTTCTTAGTTACCTTCTATAGAGAGTCTAGGGTAACTAGTAAGAAGTAAATATCTAGCTTATAATTTATAGTAATCTTATAAACTAGTCTCTAGAATTTTATAAAGGAAAGAATAAAGCTGTAGTACTTCTTATAGTAGAGAATCTTATTTATTATAAAGTCTAAGAAATATATTAGCCTAATACCTAGCCTAATACTATAGTAAAATAAAATAATAGATCTTATTAAAGTTAAAAGTCTTATACCGCGTCACGTCTAGCGGATTATCTATACGTAATATTATTTCTTACTAAAGTTATTTAGAGAGGCCCTAAAAGAAGTAGATACCTTTCTCTTCTATTAGAATCTACATAGCTAATAACACTATTATTTATCGTTTATTAAATTACTAGTAGTATTTAATAAACGGAAGCGCCTACGTGTATATACTATTAACCTACGCGTTAAACGCCGCTTGCGTTGCTAAATACTAGGTAGTATTCTAGCCTTAATATCTTATTTAGACTATATTTAAAAAGTCTACCTACGTTACTATTTTATATTTAAGCAGCTTACTAATAGCTCGCTTAAGCGCTAGTATGCAATATTTAGAAAGTAGTTAAATAAGATTATTATTAGAGATCTCTATTCGCCTTAGTTACCATTTATATGTCTCTAGCTATTTAGTAACATTACTTCTATTAAAGATTATTAAGCCTTGTATTTCTAGCATAATTAGAAGCCTATATTAAGCTATATTATAGACCCTTATTAGTGCACTCTAGGGCTTACTATTTAACTATAACTATAGGTCTTTAAAAGTAACTAGTATTATAGACTAGCTAGGTTTAACGCCTATTACTATACTAGATAAATATAACTAAGATAACTACTTATAAAAGACTAGAGAGCAGCGCTACTCTCTATAAAGCTAAAAAGGCTTAGGCTACTAAGAATAGACTCTAAAAGTAGAAAGAATAAAAAATTACTAAGAAGCTAATCTAGTAAAGAACTAGAAAGAAGAAGACTATTACTAGCCTAGGTTAGTAGGGGCTATACCTATAGAAAATAAAAGTATTATACTTAACTTACCTAACTACTTTTAAATCTAAAGTAAGATAAGGTTCTAATAGGCTATATTCTACTTATAACTTTTTAACTCTACTAACTTATACTACGTATAAGTAACTACTTAAGCAGCTTATACTATAGATTTCTCTATATAAAGGAGCGCTAATTCCTTCTTACGTTTCTTCTACTTTATCTTTTTCTACTCCTTCTTAGGGATAAATAAACTATACTTAGCCTTTACTATAATATACCTAGTATAGTAACTAGACGCTATATCTATAAAAGATTATAGATTCTTCTTTTTATAATAACTATACTAGAATAATATCTCTTACGCAGCTATATAAATGCGCGCTACTTAGGACTAACTGTTAGGACCGGTGGCCTAGACTAGAGTTAGTGTTACGTCCCTACGGGGTAGCTAGTCCTATAAGGGTAAGTTGGTTCTTAGGCAGGAGCAACGACAGGGGGAGGCGGTTAATCACGTAAGTAAGTAACAGGGTAGTTAGTATTAAAGTTATAAAACTATTAAATTAATAATGCTTAATAGAATCTAAATAATAGATTATTAACTAAGTTAAATACTAGGAACTATAAGGTTCCTGTTGTTCCTATATATAGCAATGCTATCCCTCGCTTAGCGAGATATCGTGGCTTAGTAGGATGGTGTTATTACCTAATCTTGGTTACGGTGTTACGGCGTTGCCCCGCATCATCGCTGTCATCCTATCCTTTCCGCCCTTTATTCTACATTCTTGGATCTTAACAGTTAGGTAATCCTTCTCTTATAAGCTGCCTTAAATCGTTTTCCTGCGGGGTAGCGATTCGTCTCGTCTACATACAAATGCTACTATTCACCCTTCTATGCAATAATACACTCCTTACGCTGCCTTATAGGTTACTATTCTAATATTTAAATCGCTCTTCCCTTATAGGTAGTTTAAAGAGGTAATATTATTACATGCTATCTTATTAACGTTTATACTTAGTTAATTCTAACATAGTTAGCGCAAGAGTGCGCAGCTAATACTAACCTAAGATAGAAGAATTCTTTCTATCTATAAGGTTAGCTATCTTATCTATAATAGCTAACTAAGTTAGTAATAATCCTATTAGCGACAGCGTAGGCCCTATAAATAATAATTAAGATAGAGCTAGCTATACTACTAGTAACTAAGCTAACTTAGCCTAAATTAGTAATACTCTACCTAAATAGGGCCTAAGTAAATAACTTATAAATAAAACTAAAAAGTAACTAAAAGTTTTATAAAAATAGAAGTAATAAAAGCTTAATAAGCTTAAACTTAAGAAGTTAGAATAATAGTAAGTAAGATTTAAAGTAAAAGATTATACTATATTTCTTTTAGTAACCTAAGCATTCTTAGTAAACTAATTAGTAACTATTTTATTAATAAGTAGCCTTTCCTACTTAAAGGATCCTTATACGTTTATAAAAAGAGACTAAAGAGACTATAACCTCTAGGTTATAGATTATAAAGGCTACTTTATTAATAACCTCTATTATTTTATAATAGAGGCCTAAAAGGCCTAATTTAGCGCTAGATATATCTCTAAGAAGCTTAAGACCTTCTAGAGAATAGAATAGTAGTAATAGTAGTCTTTAGACCCCTTATAGAATGTTACTTAGAACTAATTATTAAAGAAGATATTAGAGTCTCTAGGTAGTAGACTAGAGTAGAAATAAAGGGCTATAAGGTCTCTAAAGGAATGCTAGTAGCGCCTAACTTAGTCTTCTATAGACCTTTTAAATTATATATATTCCCTATAGAAAGAGGTAGGCTTAACTAATAAGTTAACTTAGGCCTTAGAGTTTTTTAACTACTTTCTAGAGTAGGTAAAGAATAACTTATATCTCTAGAACTCTAATAAGCGCTTAAGCGTCTATAATATAGAGAAGGCTACTAATATTAGCTAGCGTTACTATTAAAGTAAGTATAGTAAGGCTAAGGTAAATATTAAAAAAAAGTAGTAGAAGAAATAACTAGAGAGTAGTAGAGAAATAGTAACTCTTCTAAAAAAACTAAAGTAAGGTAGAACCTACTAATCTTTACTAAAATAGGGTACTAAGCTATAAACTAAGACTAACTAATCTAAAGTAGTATATTTCTACTATAAGAAGCCTAATTATATCTAATCTAAGTATAAGGCCTATAAAATAGCCTATATAGTAGAAAAGGAAGGCTTAGAAAAAGGTAGTAGCTAGAGAAGGTAATTACTACCCTTTTAGCCTATATTAACTTAGTAAAAGAGATGCCTTCTAAAGATCTTAAAAAACTATATAACGCGCTTTACCTAAAGCCTATAAGATTACTAACAGCCTAGGCAACTATTAAGTTTAAGAATCTTAAGATACTTATTAACTTAGGGGCCTAGTTAAATCTCCTATTAGCTATAATAGCAAAGAAGTTAGAACTAATAGTAGAACTATTAACTAATCTACTTATAGATATAGCTAATAGGTCTATAATAATAGTCTATAGCACTATAGTAGCTAATTTAGACCTAAAAGATATGCGTAGACGCGTTAAAATACACCGCGTAGCGTTTATAGTTATAGACCTTAAACGCTACCTAATATATTTAGGTATGCTATAGATTAATGCGTTTAATTCTAAGTTAAACTTTACCTATTAGATAATATAGTATTAAGGAATACTAGACTAAGAGGCTAGTTAGTACTATAAGGTTATAATAGAGTTAGCTAAAGAATTTAATTAAATAGTATAGAGTCCTTATTTAGATATCTACGCTATAATTATATATAATTTAGCCTATAGTAGCGCTACTCTAGCTAACCTTAGATAATAGCCTAAACGCTATACTAATTATATAGACGTAGGGTTAAAAGAGTCTGCTAAGAAACTTATAAACTATAGGCCTTATAATCTTACTATTAACCTAGAGCCTAGAATAGCTTCCTCTTACTAACCTCTCTATAACCTCTTAGCGGCTAAATTAAAGCTACTAAGAGAATATATAGATAAGTATTTAGTAAGGGGTTAGATTAGACGCTTAAAGTTGCTAGCTAGAGCCCCTATTCTCTTTATAAAGAAGAAAGATAGCTTACTATAGCTTTATATAGACTATTAAGGTCTAAATAAGGTTACTATAAAGAATTATAGTCTCTTACTATTAATTTAGAAGTTATTAGAGTAACTCGCCTAGGCTAAGTAGTTTACTAAACTTAATTTATAAGAAGTGTACTATAGGGTTTAAATCTAGAAAGGTAATAAGTAGAAGATAGCCTTCCGCACACGTTATAGGCACTTTAAATATACTATAATGCCTTTTAGGCTTATAAATGCCCTAGCTACATTTTAGTTCTATATTAACTATATTCTAGCGAGACTAGTTAATGTTACGTATATTATATACCTTAATAATATTTTAATCTTCTCTAATAATAAGAAAGAGCATAAGGTTTACGTCTAGAATATATTATAGAGGTTACGTAAAGTAAAACTATTCTATAACCTAAAGAAGTGTAAGTAGTAAACTTAGTTAACTAAGTACTTAGAGTACCTTATTACTCTAGAAGGAATCTCTATA